>CM072512.1:60785385-61075327 GCA_036898135.1 Oncomelania hupensis | reverse complement strand
ATCAATATGTACGAAGTCCGTGACTGTAATTTTCCACATTTAAATGTTTCTCTGATGATTTGAGACTTTTCAGCAGGAGTAGCAAAAAAAAAAAAAAAAGTTTCTTTCACAGTCTTTGTCTTATTTCCTCTTCGACCGATTCCCCTTTGGGCGCGGAACAGTTGTGGTGGTCATGCATGTGTTAATCTCAAAGACGAGACTACTCTTCGGAGACTTATGCTTGGTACAGTCTGTATTCAGGTTGCTATTACTTTATATACTTCCAGACTTATGAGGAAATACTTTCAAACAGAGAATGAAGGTGGAAGGAGGGACTCAGAACGAGGTAAATTTCGGTCTGTCGGTACGTCTGTCGGTGCTTTGGAAGACATATCTCAAGAACCACTGAACGGATTTTGACCAAAATTCACAGGAACATCACTCACGTTATTAGTGACTTACCTCCCGTGCAAGCATATTTGCTCTACCGCAAATGTCAAGGTCATGGACTCATCTTATAGCTAAACACGTTTTGCTCAATGGCGCAAAAACGAAGCAATTTTGCTGAGTTTTAGCATACGGGTACTTCAACTTATGGTTCATCCTTCAGTAGCAGTCCGGTTGTAGGAAAATCAGTCGGTCCGTCGCACCGAATAACACTTGTATCCCAAAAACTGTTGGCCTCATTGTCGCGAAAATACGCGTCTCTTCTGCCAGCTTTCCTGACAGCAACGGTACATCGTTTGTTTTATTTTTTCGTAATGTTCAAATGACATATTTTGGGTGCCTTTGGATGAAATTCTCAAGACTCTATGTTTTGACGTCGGTGTATCATTACGTCATTGACCGATTGCGTCATAGTAGAGCAAGGGAAAAAAAACAACAACACCGTCTTCACTGGCGAACGATCGAAGAATAATTGCAAGGGACTCCTTATTATACACGGCATTAACTGTGCAAGGCACACCAGTTGAGGAAAAGACCAAGGGGGATACTGAGGAGTACTGGGATACGAAGTGAGTCAGCCTTGGGTGCAGAGGGTCCATCAACTTTCACCTGGCTCAAGTATCCAAGGTCATCAACTGTACGTTACCCGTGTCAGAAGAAGCCATCTTTGCTTTCACGAACCGTTGGGTTCTTTCTTCATGCGCCATCGTGGGCGCAATCAGTGCAGGCCGAAAGAATCAGTGCAGGCCGGAAGAAACAAGTGCAGACTGGGAGTTATATGGAAGTCACCGGGTGACAACTTCAAGATATCCAGAACATCATGGAAAAGCCAGCGACAATAAAGTAACAATATAAAGAAAGACAGCGACACTCCGCGACTGCAAGATAATTTGTGTATATTCTCCAGTCTCGATACTGCAGATAAGTGACTTAATCTTATTACAATTTGAACAACAGCTGGAACATCTCAGTCCAAGTACTATACCATCGTATTTGACTATATCAGTCTCAGACCATATCATTCTCAATCATTCATAAATTCATATTTGTGTGAAGAATTCGATTTATATCACCATCATACGCAGAGTGTACGCATTTATGGTGCAAATGCGCGCGTGTTTCTTATCTTTGATGCTATAACTCTGTCCTGAATTGCACACACCACCTATTTATTACGAATTCGGAGGCAACCACGGCAGGTGGTGCAGCACCCCCTGAAATCACTGCGTATTTTGGGGTAAGGGCTGCATAAGGATCCTCCCGTGCGTTGACACTCATCTCGAAACTAACTGAACCGAAATTCATCCTATTTACTATAAGCATACATTAACCATTGTCACGCATGTTGGATCATTCGTAGGCGTGCTTTTCAAAAGTCAAGGTCATTGTGCTTCACCAGTTTCTAAAAGTTTTTTTTTTTTTTTTTTTTTTTTTTTTTAAGTGATTAATCCGATTCTGATAAAAGTTTTGTTTGCAGACTGTTCAGATCGTGGCGCAGCTTATCACAACACCACTAAGAAAATTAACGCATTTGAAAATGCTTATTTTATCGGCTATGTAAACGAGTGTCTGGAAATACATTTGCAGGGCTTGCCATCTTGTTTTTACTTGTCTGAAAAATGTAGTTAAGTAGGCAACTCCTCCGAGTCTGCTTTCAAAGTGCGCATGCAAAGTTAAAAAGTCAAAGACCGGGCCTGCAGAGACTTACAATGAGACTGAATCCTCGATCCCAAAGCGAAAAGGTTTAAACAATCTAATTTACACTGAAAGACGGCTATCTGCTGTTGCGTGTGTGTGTGGGTGTGTGTGTGGGTGGGTGTGGGTGTGTGTATGTGTGTGCATAAGTGTAGTTGTATTTGTAGAACAGAACAAAACAAAACAGACAATGTATTGCCATTTCAATCTGAAGATTTATATGACACAATCTTATAAATAACAATTGTTAATATCACCAAAGCTTGTTGGACGCTATGTTAGCATGAAATACTGAATTAAATAGCAGGGTTACTTATTTGGAAGCAATCATAAACAAAGCTGCATAGTTGCTCATTGTCTTCTGTATCAGAGTTACATAAAATATCGCTTGGTTTTATCATTTTGTATTTATAGATTGTTTTTATTATTTGTTCTTTTATCGTTATGCATCTGACATTCGTTTAGAAAATGTAATTCAGTTTCAAGTAGGTTGCATTCTTCATAATCGTTGATCGTTTGGTAAATTGTTATATTTGCCTCTTTCAATTTCTAGTTCACATGCGCTTAATCTAAGACTTAATAATTCCTCTGTGTGTGTGTGTGTGTGTGTGTGTGTGTGTGTGTGTGTGTGTGTGTGTGTGTGTGTGTGTGTGAGGGAGAGAGAAGGGGAGGGAGACACAGAGAGAGAGAGAGAGAGAGAGAGAGAGAGAGAGAGAGAGGATGAAAGAACGAGAGGGAGGGAGAGAGATACTTGCGAAATTGAATCTAAACATCGCCTCTAATTATTTAGTTTAGTTTCAGTTGTTTGATTTCACATCTGTTCAAGCATTGACGATATCAACAAAAATTTAGTTTCGTTTCGTTCATTAGTTTACGAATTAAGTTTGTGCGACCTGCTGGAGAATTGAACTTTGCATAACGGGAATGTAGGGGTGGTTGTTACAATGAGAAAATCGAAAGGAAAACAGGAAGTGGATACAACCAACAACTGGCAATGCAGGTTACAAGATCGCCAAATGTCACGTTTTACTGTTTTTGATTCAAATTTATTTTGTTTAATTATTTGCGTGTTTAACTTAATCATTTTTATATAGCGCTTTTCCAGCTTAAAAGCCGTTCAAGGCGCTGGCCGAAACAAGATCTAACTCTAGCCGCCCGAGGCGCCCATTTGCAGCCTTTGGGCGTATAGTCGGACGCCCAGACGGCTGAGTACTATCCTGGGCGACCCGGGATGGGAAGAATGCGCCTAATGCGTGCTTGGTGCGTTGGTGTAGCTGACACTCACCTGTCTAGGACACGAGCGTCAGGATCTTTAAAGTTCATGCGATCGAATGTATGCGTGCACAGACTAGATCTCGGTTTATACTCTCATCCAAAGGAATAGGAGCGCAGGGTCTCATTTAAAAAAAAAAATTTTAATTTAAACTTCAGACCGTTAACGGGCTGCAATGTTATCGCCTGAAGTTCGAGTACACTGATTATACCACCGAGCTAACTGAGCTCCCATTTTGGGAGTTGGTGGTATTTTTTCACGAAAAAGACATGTATGAAACTTTTTTTTTAAATGGCTCACTGTCGTCGTGTTTAACTCCATGGACTTGTTAAAAGCTTTCAACGGCCAACATCACTACAAAAGCGGGCACCTCCTTCACAAATCTTCGATTTATATATAGTAACAGCGCTGCGAGTTCCAAAATATTGTGTATTGTAATAAGTTTATGATTTAGATCTTTGGCAAATGGCCTCAGGGGCTCTTTAATCTTCGCCCAGTCTCTGTAAGCTTTTTGCGGCCTGTAGGTAAGTGTACCTTTTTTTATTTGTCTGGGGAAAAAAAAGAACTTAAAGTAATCCTCTGAATCTATTTCCCTTGTACCCGAAGAGCGCAACGACCTACAGTAGGTTCAGTATGCTTGTACTAAAATGAAGGAGAAAGTGTGTGAATATCTGAATACATTTATATCTAATTGTGGCAAAAAAGCAGTTGGTGGTGGTGCTGGTGATGGGGGTGGGGGTGATGGAGGTGGTGATATCGTCCAACAGTTAACCGCATCAACCTATAGTAAACTTCCCTTTGGTGTTTTTTGGGTACAATTCTAAGAGAGAGTAGTGAGCGCATTCCAGTCAATGTACATTTGACGTCATTTAAATAGGGGTGAAGAATTAGAATGAAGAGGTTGTTGCTGCTGGTGGCGGTTGCGGTGGCACTGGTTGCTGCTGAGCACAAACGATCCACAGCAAACTTGCCCATGGTGATTATTGTGCTGAACTAACACGCAAAGAGGGCATACTTTAATGTAGAGATACTTCTACACAATCAATTGTTGTTGTTGTTGTTGTAGGTGGTGTTGGTGGCGACAGTTGGGGGTGCTATAACATCCTTGTGAAAAGTAACGGGTTGGGTGGGTGAGGGGTGTGGTGGTGACTGTGGCGATGCTGGAGAAATCTGGGATCGATTAAAAAAGAGTTCAATGTACGTCAACGCATTATTTTCTTCATTTTCTTGAGTGCGCGAACTTAAAGTGACTCGCCTTGTTGTATGCATTGACTCCAACACTTCGACTGTTGATACATAGACGGCAAGAGAAAAGTGCCATTTGTAAAATTGCCAGGCGGTACGGCAGTCTATAAACCAGCCTTTTCTCTACTACAGAAGTGGAGTATTGCTTTACTCCAATGTGGAAGTGAAGAAATGGGGGAAGACAAGCGCAGAGAGGCAGAAAGATAGACACACGCACGCGCGCACAAACCCACCCACACCCACATATACATTATTACACTCACAATCATAAATACATTATCAAGTTAATTCTACACGTCATATTACTCCAAACTGCGGGAGAAGATGGCAAGGGGATGTGGCGCCATATTGCAATGTATACCTCCACTTTCCACACCGTCAGCAAGATATAAACAAACATACACACGTACACACTGCCAGATACACAATCACAAAAGTAGGTAAGGTTTTACACACATATTATAAATACCTTATCATGCACGAGCAATCATTCCCGCTTAGAACATCAGCTGTTGCATTTCCTATTTTAAAAATAACAAAAAAATGCAGAAAATTAAGAGGCCAAACACCTGACCTCATAAAAAAGCTGTCGCCATCTAGCAGCCGCATGTTCTACTCTTCAGTTCAGCTACTTTACTCCCCAATGCAGCGATGTAACGCTAAAACGTGGTAACATCTGATGCCATAAATAGAAATATTATGTGTACTCCAAAAAGCGGGTAGTTAATATGGATTTGTTACTTCATCCAAA
Source organism: Oncomelania hupensis (assembly GCA_036898135.1). Classification (NCBI taxonomy): domain Eukaryota; kingdom Metazoa; phylum Mollusca; class Gastropoda; order Littorinimorpha; family Pomatiopsidae; genus Oncomelania; species Oncomelania hupensis. The sequence continues at coordinate 61,069,937 of CM072512.1, read as the reverse complement.
TACTGAATTTCGCCCTCATGGGTGACAAAATGTTATCTACAAATAAATAAATAAAAATAAAGTTAAATAAAGTTTCGACCCTTCGTCCCACACCCAACCACACAGGGACCCCCCTCCCCCCACCCCTCCCCAAACAAAACAAAGCTGACCCACAAAAACAAACGAACAAACACATCAAAAACAGTAAATAAATAAATAAATAAATAAATAAATAAATAAATAAATAAATAAATAAACTTTGCACTGTTAACAAATTTAACTTTCCACTACCACATGGGCTATTTGTACTACTCAAAACAGCAGTTTATTTTGACGAAATTCATTAAGCATTATACCTCAAACCTTAAGCTATTAAAATGCTATTAATTACCGCCATCCAGACATTTGACCCAGCGGATTGAACACAAAACACGAAGAGTTGCAATACGGCAAATATGCCGCCACAGAGGGGGTGAAGTTATATTTCAATTATGACAACTATCACATAAAGAGATCATTTCGACCCAGCTAGTTCACTAGATGAAACGATCAATATAAGCATTTGGATTGGACCCTGGATTGTGCTCATTTCTCTGGGCGCTAGGCTATGCGTCCAAATTCTGCAAGTGGACGCCAGCGCCTTGAGCAGCTCTTGAGCTGGAAAAGCGCTAAATAACAATGATTTTAAAAAAATTGTTACTTCAAATTGCAGTTATCTAAAGTGGGAAAAAAAGCATTTATAATTATAACAATTTACTTGGTAACACAATCCAGTTATCTGAGGGGAATGAATACTCGTTATTTATGGATCTAACACTTTACATGAAAATAATATCGCGATCAAGCTACATCCCAGAATGCAGTTAACCGAAGAGCGAACCCATTTTACCCCATCACATAAAAACCTATAAATTATCTCGATACAGCTAGCAGCATCATCCCATGCACAAGAGTAACATGAACTTGTTGCATTATTATATGGCCTATTCACATGCATTGCAACAACAACAACAACAAAACTGCAGTCGTGTAGAAGAAAAACATAATTTCTATCATCTGATCATCTGACCTTATAAATATGTCATCACGATCCAGCATATTTTTAACATACTTCACTAGCGCGTGAGCTGTTTGTAACTCGCAAAAAATGCAGTTTTTGAGGGGCATACCCATTGCTTCAACACCGGAAATCAGTTTTATAAATAAATAAAAAAAATACAGCGATCTAACACGTTTACACTTCCAATAACATTCTCTTTCACTAGAATATGAGTTATATTACGCTGAAATGCAGTTCTGTGGAACAAATCAATAATTTTTATTTCTAACGCATGACACCACAAAAACATTATCGCGACGTCGGCGATTATTTTAGCGGTGCTGTGAAAATGCCTGTGAATTTATTCCAACGCATTGGAACTTTCCACTCAAAGACAACTGCGCCAATACAAAACTTGTCCTTCATACATCTATCCACTTGTCAATCCACAAACCCATCCAAAAAAGCGATAAATAATGTCTATAATCTCTTTATTGCACTAGACTAGGTCAAACAATCTTCTCACCGAACCCACATTTCCGTTCGATATTACTGAGGTTTGCTTTAGTCCGTACACGCTAACGATTTAACAACGCCAGACATCTCGCACATTTCAACTGCTTGTACAACTATGTTATCACGTGGATTTCGCTCTCGTTTTCCTAGGAAAAGCCCGTCGCATTGCAAACGAAACCTCTCTTAACAAAAATTAACGATCATAAACAGCACTTTTAGCGTAGACCTCTCTGAAGCTAAATGATGCACATCACGCAATTCCAACATTACAAGCACGCATCATGCTATCATCTTCAAAAGCGTAGATTAACTACAATTTTCAAGCTTGATGTGTGCCTTTGGCAAAAGCGACAAACATCAACAAATCCTAGGACTAGTACATCTCCTGAACAGATGAAGATCGTCAAATGAAGTTAACATAGATTACGAACCTATGTTATTTGGTTTAAACAGAATTTTATTATTCATGAGACAAGTAAACAAAGCATGGAGAACATAAAGGGCACACTATGTTATTTAGTTGCAGTCACTTTGTAGTTAAGTACCAACTTCGTGTGTTTCAAATAAATCTTGCAGGACGAAAAGCAAAAGGAGGAAAATAAGATTTTTGAATGTGTTCCACGGTTGAGCTTTAGAACGCTATTTGCATGGGATGCATATAATTAGGGAAATTACCAAACAAACGGAAATTAGTAGGATTAAATGCTGATTTACTGGCTAAAACCTTTTTTTTGCGTAATCCCCAGTTTGGACGTCTTCTTTACGTCACGTAGGGCGTACTAAGCCTGGAAGAAGAGATGTATGAGTTTGTGGGAGAGTATGCGGTTGATGGAGGAGAGTTATGTGCGTGCGTGTGTGTACTTGTGTACTTTGTGTGTGTGCGTGTGTTGTGGTGTGATGGTGTGTGTGTGTGTGTGCTCGCGCGTGTTTGTGTGTGGTTGTGTGTGTGTGCGTGCTCGCGCGTGTTTGCGTGTGTGTGTGTAAGTTACAAACATCAATTCTGGCTTCATTTTTTTGGACAGGCTTCCAGTTTCCGACGACCTTTTCTACTGACTGCGCGGAACAGTCGAAGATGCGTATCACGGAAATTATTGTGGCATCAGCGTTACCGCGTTCCATCCTCTTCATCTTGTACCCTAGATGTCTTCTCCAGTATATTAACTGGTATTCTTTGAATTCACTCCCCGTCCTTACAATTGCCAGCCTACATTTCTTTTTGGGCATCATCACTCAGTCAACAATCCATCGCTCACTTCACTATTCACTCTTCCTCTCCCTCCCCTCCCTCCCTCCCCCCTTTGTCTTTCTTGCCCTCTCTCTCTATGTCATGCTAACTTCTCGTTCTCTCTCTCTCTCTCTCTCTCTCTCTCTCTCTCTCTCTCTCTCTCTCTCTCTCTCTCTCTCTCTCTCATATACCACAAGCACGCACCCACACACACACACACATGCACACACCAAATACACAGTGTGGCGAAAGCATCAGTCATTTTCTGTAGCCAAAGCGGTTAAAATGGTAATTATCTTATCAAAGAAAAAGATAAGACGGAAGCTCGGAAGGAAGGAGGATAAGAGAGAAAGAGAGAGACAGAGAGAGAGACAGACAGACAGAGGTTATATTCATACAACTTTGGTATGAACGTGCGTGCGTGGGAAGAAAGTAAGTGTGTGTAGGGAGAGAAGGGGGGGGATGGTTGTGTATGTGTAGGTGGGGGGGGGGGGGGGGCGGTTGTTGGGCGGGGGTATGTGTGGGTTTGCGCGTGCGTGCGCTCCTGCGTCCGTTGTATATGTGTTTGTCAGTCTGTCTCTGCACTGGTGTTAATGTACACAAGTACACTCCAGGAATGAAAATGTACACGTTAAAAACTACTGTAAAGAGTTCTACAACCGCCCAACAGTCGTAAGCCATTAAACAGCCTAAAAACACGAGATAAGACGCGAGACAATCTACTGAAGTTAGTTAAACTATGGGAAGCTTTAACAAGAACATGGAACGATTTGCGAATACCACTGCCTCAAAATACTTCTCTGCCGGTGTAAAAATAGAATTAGAACTAGTAGAGGGGGAAAAGGCACATGAACCAAGCTTGCAGAGTACAGAAAGGGATGAAGAATAAACAAAGACAAGAATTTCAAAAAAAAACAAACAAAGAGACTGTTTCTAACAAACTGAAGCACTGCACGAGCTAAACAAAATTAATAATAATAATAATAATAATAATAATAATAATAATAATAATAATAATAATAATAATAATAATAATAATAATAATAATAATAATTTATTTAAAAAAATAAAAATAAAATAACAATAATACTGGATGCTATATCCGCGCCTTTCCCCAAATCAATCAGGCTCAAAGCGCGGCGGTCTGTACCAACATACACGCTTACCTGTCTCATCCACCCTCACACACACAACAAATACACATCCGTCACTCAAACAGGTGGTGTAAAGGCAGGGAAATCTCTACTGGAAGACGGAAAGAAAATGGAATTTTCATTTTTTGAAATTTTTATATTGACTGCGTCCAGTACCATTATTGAAGGGATAAAAGGATCAAGAAAAGAAAAGACAAAAAGGCAAAAGAGGAGGACAACAACTAGTAAGCTTGCAGACACACTGTAACTTTTTTTTTTAAATAAACGATAAAATTAAATAAGAAATTAAAAACAAATTAAAAACAAACGGACAAACTCAATATATAAATAGAAAGAAAAAAAAATGGAGCAGAACCGGTGGAAGTGGCCACCGTTTCGGCAAACACAATCCCTGTGCACAGAGATGGACGGGGGCTAGTTAGTCCTGATTAATACAAGGAAAACGTTTATTAAACTATCCTGTAAACAAATAGTCCAATATCCCATATGTGAATAGACGTTAAAATGATAGATAGATAGATCGAGAGAGAGAGAGAGAGAGAGAGAGAGAGAGAGAGAGAGAGAGAGAGAGAGAGAGAGACAGAGACAGAGAGAGAGACAGAGACAGAGAGAGAGAGAGTTAGATAGAGAGATAGATAGAGAGAGAGAGAGAGAGAGAGAGAGAGAGGTTGGGATCTCTCGGGTGACATTTAAACACCAGTTGTTTTTTGCACATTTTATTTAAATACTTGATATGTAAATAAATAAATAAATAAATAAATAAATTAATTAATAAATTAATAAATAAGTTAATTAATTATTTACTACATAAATAAATATACTATCCAGTATAGCCTAACACAAACATGTCACAGTCAAAACTAATATTCTCTGAACTATTTAGACGGCGGGAGCAGGGGATGTGATTTATGCTGATGATATTTCATCGACCGGTGGCCATTTCTAGCACCAGGTCTATTATTAGTTCGACGCGATGCCATATATAGCAACAGGGGAGGTTATTTCGAGAGCACGAAGCCGTGGCGAAAACGTCGATACGAGTTGACGGATGTTGCCTTTGAAAGGATGCTTCCGCTTGTTCCCCGCTCTTGTCACGGGTAGAGTGGCTCGGAAAACCAGGAAATGAAGCAACAGAAAGAAAGACGCAAAAGTATAAGGTGGATCATGAATGAAAAGAACAAACAAAAAAAAAAGAACGCCACGACGACGACGACGATGACGATGAAGGAAAAATATGATGATGATGATGATGAAAAAATATGATGATAATAATGATGATGACGACGACGATGATGATGACGACGACGACGATGATGATGATGATGATGATGATGATGATGATGATGATGATGATGATGATGATGATGATGAGTAAGTTGCTGTTTCTCGTGGTGTAGAGGAGGGAGAAGTAAGTTATCCGTTATTACATTGGTAAATTTTACATGACCAATATAAATTGTGCAATTCCCTTAAAAGCTGTGGTCCCGATTTTAGCTGGGCAGCCTTCATAAGAAATAATAACCTATATAATTATTTAACTGTAATGTTCTTGCGTTTGCCGGTCTCAAAATAATGCTATTAAAAAGCACTGCTTGCACACCAATCGTTTACGTCAGTCCTACCCTCCCACTGCGAGCCGCTGACGCTTGTACGTCACTCGACAGTTCATTATCTATTTCACAATACCCAGAGAGCCTAATTTGCCAGAGACTGCACATGCCGTGTTTCTAACAAACTGAACCATTGCACGAGCAAAATTAATAGGCAGCAAGGACTAACAGCGAATGAACATCAGCCTCCCTCAGTCATTCTACACTACCTTGCTCAGTGGTTCAACAACATTTTCGCGTGCATCGTCCTTACATAGCCACCTCACAAGCTCAGCTTAAAGAGATTCCAAAGGTCTGGCCACCGACATGCACTTAATAGTTTGCTGAAGTCAAGACCGAAACCCCGTGGCCAAAGACTGACGTACGTTATTAGGCCTGCGTGTCGAGTCAATAAGCCACCGTGCCGTCACAGTAATTATACAACTAAATCAACAGCAACATGGAAATAAAATATTACCAATAAATGCTTGCACACCGAACTATTAACGCTGCCATCGACGATGGATGCAACCCAGATGTTCAAAATAAAAGTAACGGCATATCCTATCCTATCCTGTCCCGTAACCCGAAGGTCGTAGGGGCACCACAGATGATCGTTTAACCAGCATACTCCATCTTTCTCTGTCCTCAGCAGCCCTGATGGCTTCGCTCAGTGTCAAACCAGTCCATTCTCGAATGTTGTCCTCCCACCTCTTTTTCGGTCTCCCTCTTCTTCTACCTCCTTGCACTGTGCCTTGCAGAATAGTCTTTGCAAGGCCTGATGATCTGGTGACGTGGCCATACCACCGAAGTTTCCGTTTCTTCACCACTGTTAGCAGGTCATCGTGTTGTCCAATGGCTTGTGTGATGGTCTGTCGGACTTCGTCGTTGGTGATGTGTTGGGTATAGGAAATGCCCAGAAGTCTTCTGTAGCACCTCATCTCCATGCTTTGTATTCTTCGTTGGAGATCTGCTGTGAGGGTCCATGCTTCGCAAGCATATAGGAAGATGGAGATGACAAGGGAGCGCAGCAGTCTTACTTTGGAATGTAGACTGATGGTCCTGTCTTTCCAAATGGGCTTCAACCTTGTCAGGGCAGCAGTTGTTTGTGCGATCCTGGAGAGGACTTCCTGTCGGGACCCATTGTCTGATACAATGGCTCCTAAATATTTGAAGCTATGCACTGTGTCGAGGGATTGGCCTTGGACTTTGATGTCCGTATTGATGCCATTGGTGTTGTTGGTCATCATTTTGGTCTTCTCTGCACTTATTTCCATTCCATAGGCTTTGGAGGTGGTGTCAAGCCTCTGTACCAGCTGTTCAAGTTCTTGTTCCTCTCCAGCCAATCCATCAATGTCATCTGCAAAACGAAGATTGGAGATTGCTCTACCCCCTATGCTGACTGTGCCTTCATGGTCTGCAAGAGCATCCGACATGATGCGCTCTAGGAAGATGTTGAAGAGTGTTGGAGAGAGTAGGCATCCTTGACGCACACCGATTGTTGTTCTGAACCACTTCCCGATGGCTCTGTTGTGGAGGACTGCACTGGTAGCCTTGTCATACAGGCTTTTGATGACTTCAATAATTTTAGGGCTGATGTTGTACACTTTCATTGTTGCCCATAGAGCTGCATGCCAGACTCGGTCAAACGCCTTCTTGAAGTCTATGAACACATGATATAGATGTTGTTGGTGCTGTAGGTATTTCTCACAGATTATTCTGAGGTTGAAAATCTGCTCAGTGGTACTTCGCCCTGCCCTGAATCCTGCTTGTTCTTCAGCTATGATTTGTTCAGCTTGGGGTTTCAACCTGTTGAGTATTATTTTCAGGAGGACCTTGCTGGGATGGCTGATGAGGCTGATGGTCCGGTAATTTTCACACTCCTGAAGGTTACCTTTTTTGGGAAGAGTGATGACAAGCGACTGGGTCCATGGTATAGGCCACTCCCCACTCTGCCAGATCTTGTTACAGATAATGGTGAGGGCATCAATCATCGCTTCTCCTCCTGCTTGTAGCAGTTCCGCGGGTATGTTGTCCACTCCCGCTGACTTCCCTTTCTTTAGCGCTTGCACTGCTGCCTCAACTTCTTCCCGGAGAATTGGGAGGATTTCTTCTTCTTCTCTGTTCTCGGGACATGCTAGAACTGATGGGTCTCCATTTGGTGTATGGTTGTAAAGGTCAGAGCAGTACTCTGTCCATCTGTCCAAGACTTCTTGTTCTTCTGTAAGGCATATGCCAGACTTGCTTTGGATAGTGGAGACTTTGGGCTGTTTGACACTTGTCAGCCGCTTCACAGTCTGGTAGGCCTTCTTGCTGTTGTTCTTGTTCAGACTGTTCTCTATTTCCTGGCATTGATCTTCTATCCAGTTCTCCTTTGCTGTGAGCATGCCTTTTCGGATGTCATTGTTGATTTTTCGGTAGACATCAGCTCCCTGTGAGGTGTTCTTTTTCTTTTTCATCTCTCTTCGTTTATCACACAGATCCAAAAGTTCAGGTGTGATCCACAGCTTCTTCTTTGGTCGGTGCTTGCCAAGGATCTCAGTGGCGACATCTGTCACAGCTGAGTTGAAGGTGGTGGTCATGGTGTTGACATCTACTTCACCAGCCCCCAAAATGAGCAGTGGTGCAAATTTCCCTCCAATTGTGGCCTGAAATAGTTCTGCCACCTCCGGGTCTTGCAGTTTGTCCAGGTCGAACTTCAGTCTAGTGCACTTTGCTGTATTTACTCTCTTCAAGTGGAGCCGGAAAGACATCATCACGAGATCGTGGTCACTTCCGATGTCTGCTCCTGGAAAAGTACGTGTCCTGCCAATGTTGATGCTTGATCTGAAGCGTTTCTTGACCATGATGTAGTCTATTTGGTTGTGATGCTCCCCGCCAGGACTGTGCCATGTCCATCGTCGGGAGTTTTTGTGGAGACCAAGCGTGTTTGCCAGTACCAGATTGTTGTATCTGGCAAACTCCAAGAGTCTCAGACCCCTGTCATTTGTCTCGTTGTTGCAGTGGGGTCCACATGTGTCTCCCCAGTTGTGGTGCGCATCTTGGCCAACCTTGGCATTCCAGTCGCCTTGCACTATGACTATGTCCTTCTTCGGCACTTGGTCAAGGACCGCCTGTAGATTTTCATAAAAATCCTCCACTTCACTGTCGTCATAGTCTGATGTTGGGGCGTAGGCCTGGATGATGGTGATGTTGAAAGGGGCTGCTCTCAGGCGGATGGTAATGAGTCTACTGGAGACTGGGCGGCAACCCATGACAGTGGCATACAACATTTAAAAAATTTTAAATATAAGGAAACAAATTTGTAAAAAACAACTAAAAAATAAAAATAAAAATAAATAAATACACTAGGAGTGCACTATTTTACATCTTTGGTCAACTATTCCAATTCAATATTGAAGCAAATAATAAAGTATCATAATGAAAATAACTGATTTTATCCCTTGGACGTTTCCAAAATACAATTAAAAAAATTAATTAATTAATTAATTAATTAATCATTTCATTGCAAGGTAGCGTTGTTGTACATTGCATTCTCCTCCCCACCTCCATCCTCCTGCTCCTTACATCATTCGAAGGGGAGGTTGGAGTAAGGAGGTAAGGGAGACGGGAGAGGGACGGAGGGGAGGGGGAGGCACAGATCTTTCCTGACCCCCGTGGTGGCATGATAGCGCCAGATGCCTTTGTGGACTACTTATGGGTCTTTTACGGGGAGACTGTGGCAGCTGGGGGGTACTCCCCACGTGCTTGAGATTGAAAACTCGTCCCTCTTTCATCTTGAAGCCAAAACTTTCGCCGCACAACAACAGCCGCAACAGCGGCCAGTTTTATAGGGTGGGTGAGGTATTCCTTGTAATGGCAAACTGCAGAAGAGGGGGGAGAGAAGGAAGACGAAATAGTGAACATGGGGTGAGACTATAGTACGTGGAAGAAGCGGATAGGAGAGTGTGAAGAAAATAGAAAAGGAAGGGAAGCAGAGAGAGGTAATAAATAGGCCTAGAGGTGTGTCGTACGTGGTGTTAAACTAGAAAGAAAAAGTTGAGAATGAAAAGATAATATAGAACTAAATATAATGACTGAAGTATAAAAGTGAGAACAAAACAGTGGCGAACAAAGCATTATTGATAAATGACCTAGAAGAAGAAGAAGAAGAAGAAGAAGAAGAAGAAGAAGAAGAAGAAGAAGAAGAAGAAGAAGAAGAAGAAGAAGAAGAAGAAGAAGAAGAAAAAACAACAACAACAAACAACAACAACAACATCAACAGAAAGACATAAAGAAAAAACGAGCAACAACATCAACATCCGAGGGGGAAAGAAAAAAAAAACTAATGGTCATGGCAAAGGAGATCATAATTGCGTCATGCTAAAACAAGTCATTGGTAATAACTGAAAATGGTGTCCATTAAGTGAATATTAATGACTGAATGAAAAACCTATTGCGCTGCTTTGGCTGACCACAGATGGATAGCAACCATATATAATTACAGTCAACTTACTTCGGAACTGTATAGCTCCCATTACGCTTGGCATGCATACCGTTCGGATAAAGGTAAACTTCAACAAAATACAAATACAAAACAATTCTGCCGGCATCATCCACCTGCCAAAACGATTCTGTGCCGCCAATCATCGTCAAAATCTGAAGCCGGTTGCGGGTGGATTGGAGGAAGAGGAGTGGGTTGGGAGGTGGGGGGGGGGGGGGGGCTGAAAGAAGAGAGGAAGGGGGAGAGAAGAGAGCATATAAAAGAAGATTGCACGCGTCAGTCTTAAGCTGTCCTGCTGTTCTGCAAAGACCTGCGCACAGTCTGTTGGGAAAAAAACAACAGAAAAGGAGCTATGAACTCAGTAGTACAGCAGAAGGAGCCTTTCTGTCAGCACCCTCTCCTGTGACGTCATAAAAACTCGTGCGTCAATGACGTCACGCGCAGGGCGGGGGCGTGGGAAAGAATAGCGGATTGAGGAATATGCAAGAGGCCCAAACAATGATTATCAGCTAAGCACAAACAAGGAAACGCCTGTGACGATAGACAGACGGACGCTGTGCGTTAACTGTTATCGGCCCCCAGCTTAATGATGAAACACTCCGCACTTGTTATATCACTCATTTCACAATGGGAAAATTAAAACCTGGAGGTCATTGTTTGGGTTGTCTCACTCAATGGTTGGGGTAGTTGGCGTGATTGCTTTAGGTTTGGTATAGGCTGCTTTCTCTTTTGGCTGTTTGTTTGATATGGGGTGTCGGATAGTGCAGTGGTTGGAGCACTCGCTACTGTGTCGAAAGTGAAGCACCGTCCGGTGCGGTTAGCACTTGGATGGGTGACCGCTAAGGTGTGAAGCGACAAACAACAACGCCCCCAGTTGACTCAACTGTGATTGAGTACCTACTCTCTTGAGGGTGGGGAAGGTAAAGCAGCGAGGGAGAGAGTTGGGCATCACCCTCATTACGCTGGCCCAAGATAAGTGTGATCTCCAACATCACGCTCCCCTACGGCCACAAGGCTATGGGACTACCTTTACCTTTACCTTTTACCCTGTTTGTTTGTACTTGCATAATGGTCTGTTCCCAGTGTTAATGAGTCGATCTTAAGATCGCACATTTCAGTATCACCTTTTACATTCAGTGACTAAGTGAGGCTTGCTTCATCGTGGGAAAAAAAAAGGATTACGTCAACAAACAACAATCTTTGTACAGTGTTCATATAAATCGATATATTCATATGTTTATGCCCATACATCAAGTTTGATTCTAAAAATAGCACTGCAGCGACAGTGTGTACAGTAGACAGAGTTGCAACACTTAAATAAAGTGAGTTGTACAAAATTTCATCATCATCAAGCTCAGACTATCTATCTATACTGTCAAACAGTATTTTCTATGAAACTCAGTATAGGAAAACAGTTTTGGCCAGTATTACACACAGATAATGAAGATAGAATTTTAGAGTTGAAACCTTCAATCACCGTATCGTACGTACTGGTTATCTATTATGGCCATCCTAAGCAGATAATCTCAGATCTATATTTTAAGTAATCGCTCCAGCTACCCACCCCCGCCTATCTCATCAATACACTTCTCAGCACGGTCTAAAAGTGTTGTGCAATTCCAAAAGCAGCAGCTGGCTATGAATCGAACGATCGATGTGACCTTGTCACAAACACGCGGTCACGTCCGATCCGCTAGTTGACAAGCGAGTATTTCACACGGCTGATGAAATTTTAACCCGCATATGCATGCGGATCGGGACTCAGTATCACACAACGCAGTTGAGAATCGACGAGGCTTCCATACGAAAACTGCAAAACAGGAGATAAAAATAAGAAAAGAAAATATCGAAAATCCCCTTCAGTGTCAAGGAGCTGCTGATCTATCATTCCTTAGCGAGTCTAAGCTACGGCTGTGTGACTCATTACGCATATCCTTGTGCCTCAGCATTATCTGATACTCCGAATCCAGGAATTAATGAAATCGTCTCCGTTACCGACAGTAGTAACAGCTAATGGGTTTCCAGTTACTACTTTTCTGAATGACGAGCCTTGATTAGCACAGCGCTATGTTTAAATACCGACCAGCAAGAAGCGCTCACGTCTAAGATATTTTGGTGTGTTCTAGGCAATGGCAAGTTCACATATTATAACACAGGTATACAGACACAAAAAGACAGACAACCCAAACTATCCTATCCCGTAACTCTAAGGTCGTTGTGGCACAACAGATGATTGTAAAAACCAGTGTACTCCATCTTTCTCTGTCCTCAGCAACACTCATGGCTTCGCTCAGTGGCAAGCCGGCCCGTTATCGAATGTTGTCCTCCCACCTCTTTTTCTCTTCTTCTGCCTCTTTGCACCGTGCCTTGCAGGATGGTCTTTGCAAGGCCTGATGATCTGGTGACGTGGCTATACCATCGGGATTTCCGTTTCTTCACCACTGTGAGCAAATCATCGTGTTGTCCATTGGCTTGTGTGATGGTCTATCGGACTTTCTTAATTGGTGATGTGCTGGGTATAGGAAATGCCCAGAAATCGTATGTAGCACCTCATCTCCATGCTTTGTATTCTTCGTTGTAGATCTGCTGCTGTACGGGTCCATGTTTTGCAAGTGTATACGAATATGGAGAATACAGGGGAGCGCAGCAGCCTTAATTACTTTGGAATGTAGACTGATGGTCCTGTCTTTCCAAATGAGCTTCAACCTTGTGAACCCAAACACGCGCACACAAACACACGTCGCGCGCGATTACATTACATTACATTTTTATTGCTTTAGGTCCAGCGGACTCTTCCGAGCCAAATCAGGACCGGACAACCCCCGATCCGCATAAATGATCTGCTGAAACAACCCTAGTGGTAAAACCGAAAGCTCTCCACCAGCCAGTCACTTTACAATAAAGACATCCCACGCAAGGGACGGCTGAGGCTTCACCCCAACTTATCGAACCCCCGTTTACAAAAACAAAATAGAATACAAACATCATTATAAATTATCAACAAAACACATACATATAAAATGCCTACATTGCTAAATAATAACATCATAGGAAGCCCTATGGTGACCACCTGGCAGAAAGCGTCCAATATTCCCAAGCTGATCCAACAGACCTCATACACAAATAATGAGTCTTATCCCGGAAGAGTTTTCAAGAAAAAAGGTAGGAGACTGGGCTAGCGAAGAAGACGATAGTATAGCAGATTGATAGAACAGAGCAGGAATTAGAAAGAGCAAATGAGAAAGACAGCGACAGTGGGAATTTAAAGCACTAAATTTCCAGAAAGTGGGGATACTATTTATACTGAAACCCCCGGTACCCCAACGGGGGTAACGCGCGCGATTTCTTACGTAAACAAAAGCATAACGCTCTACACATACAGCACGAATTGTTCTACCTTAGTGAAACAACAAGAACAACAACCACCAACAAACATAAACAACCACTTCACAACGCAATAAAACATAACAATTATAAAACAAACACGACCCCCCCCCCCTCACTCCCACCACACCACCGCAACAATATCCGCCACCACAACATCTACAACCAACCACAACAAATAATTTCTTTTTAGTTATCCTCCGTTCCCAGCTTTGATAGACTGAAATTAAAGCGAAAAACCCCCATCCATCTGCCACGGCAATGACACGTGAATGATTAAAATTATACGCGTAGGAATCAGAATTTAAAGAAGTTTCACCAGATAACTAACTTGTAAGCGATGATTTTGTCCAACGTTAAAGTCCCAGACTTGCTGTCTAAGTCTATGCATGGTGCATGATAAATACCGTTCAATAATTTTAGCGTCATGTCCACAATGGTTGCGAATTGATTATTAACGAGCGCTGATGAGCGCAGGGTCGATAATTATGGCCTGGAAATAAATGATGACATTTGCTGACGAGCAAATAACTCCAAGGTCGGGGCTGACAGGTTGCTTGCCTGCTTGTCCGTCCGTTCGCCCGTCCGTCCTTTCTTTTCCACCCCCTCTCTCTGCCCCTTTCCCGCTCTCCTCCCTCCCTCCCTCCCTCTCCCTCTCTCTCTCTCTCTCTCTCTCTCTCTCTCTCTCTCTCTCTCTCAAAGGTTAATGGAACCGAACGATGCATTACACGGCCATTTTAATGGAATTCAGCTACTAGCAGAATAATGGGAACAGTACGCAGGATAATTATGCTTTCAGCGAACTATTAAGGGGAAGTAAATTAAGTGGATACTGACCTCCACCCACTAATCCCTTCCCCTCTTCCATCTCTCTCTCTCTCTCTCTCTCTCTCTCTCTCTCTCTCTCTCTCTCTCTCTCTCTCTCTCTCTCTCTCTCTCTCTCTCTCTCTGCCACTCTTTCTCATGCGTGTGCATAATGGGTCGTTCGCCAGAAAAATTGTGCACACGCATGAGAAAGAGTGTCAAAAGCGCCAAGACACCATAGCTGTTCTACTTTGATTATCGTTATCATGGGCACGATGTCGCAACGTCAAGAAAGCTAGCACTTATCGTCTCATCAGTTTTATATTATCCACGTTCACAATGACGTCAAGCGTGACGTGCGGCAGTCTGTGATGTCGCAATGGTCATTGTCATCATTGAAAAGTGGCCTTCAGACAAGATTGAAACCACAAAAATTGCATTATTCATTTGTGCACGTACTAATGTAAAAAATGCTTGAACGTTAAACTTGACTATCTGAAATCCGTCCACATCTTAATAATAATAATAACAATAAGAAGAAGAAGAAGAAGAAGAAGAAGAAGAAGAGAAGAAGAAGAAGAGAAGAAGAAGAAGAAGAAGAAGAAGAAGAACGGATGTTATAACAAAAGGGTATCTTCCCTCTTCTCACTCACTTCCCACTCAAAAAAAGAAAACAAAAGACTTCGTACGGTAAAGCAGATTTAGCTCTTTCCAACAATATTGTATACTTAAAGCATACATGTACGTACTAAAATCCTTAACTGTTCGCTATTGAAAAGTGCATTGTATTCCCATGTGTAATTGCAAAATGTGATGACATTTGTCTGCCACATTCAACATGAACCTCAATGTAGAACATTCAGCCTTTTTCTGTGTGCTTCTTGCATACATCGTTTATCCCTGAATTCTTGAGCAGCTGAATCCTAATATAAATGAAATGCTACAATGCTGTGATGAACAATTGTTTGCACAATTTTTACAACAAGGTACAATGATAAAGGAATTATTACATCAGAAGGTGACCGTAAAAACATTTTGTAGAGTCCGTTTATAGCAGACATTGTTAGTATTAGTATGAAAACCGAGTTGCACAAATGGTAGATTATTAATTAATTTTTGTATTTTATTCATTTGTTGAAGTTTATAGTTTTCGAACATCACTTTGTAGTGAACAGACGTAAAATTAAAGAATTCATTTGAACTGAATTACATTGTTTACTCAACAATGGAGTAACAATGTCCAGTCCTTCGTTGTTTACATACCTGCTTACCTTTCGTCGCACAAGTCCTTACGCGCCCAATGTAATGAAAACGGTTCTGCACCAAATACGTGTACTAATGTAATGCTCAAAACTTGGCTAATCAGGTTCTTAATTTTGTTCGCTAACGCCCGTATACTTTACCTTTATTATTTTACATAGTTAATAAACAAACTGTGGTGATAATAAAGAAACGCAGAATGTAGTAGGCCAGGCCTAATAATGTTCTATATTCTTTTATAGAAATAAAGTAGTAACGTTCCTTCAAATATATGTTCAACCTTGTATTTTTGTTATTCTTATTCAGTAGGTCAATAGCGTTACTTCGCCCTTGAATAACTTTCCCTGTAATCTCTCTATAACTGCAAACGCAAAATATCGACGCAAACTGTAACCTTGTCTACGTTTTTTTTTTTTTAAATCAGTTTATAGTCCCCTCTCTTCCCGATAAGGATTTTCAGAGAGGAGACTTATACGTGTCTACGTCAGTAATGCAAATGGCCCGCTCTTCCCAAACTTACGCGGTCCTGATTCGGCTCTTTGCGGTCCGCTGAACTTTGTAAGCAATGAAGAACTAACTAACTTCCTTAACTTACAGCTTGTATTTCTTTATCTCAATTCAATTTTGATCATAACGTAACCATGCTTGAATGTCTTTCAATTTAATTCTTGTATTGCATACACCCCAAAAGCTAATATCACGATAATGCAATTCTGCTTTGTACATTTGCACGATGATGCAATTATCCTTTGTACATTTCTGTTCTTCACACCTAAAACAAGCATGGCACGCAATATGTTGCAGCAGTCGCAATTGATTTCGTAATATGTAATAAGAATTTAAATAAAAATCAAGATAGAAAGCTATTCAAATGTACTTCAAGACACTCACAAACATTGCTAAAAAAAATAAGCTTTTTTTAAAATGTTAACTTTTTTAGCGGTGTTGTGACTCGGCTTTATCATAAGTATATAAGCAAAAGGAAAAACATGAAATGGTAGGCCACGACCTGAACTATCTACAACAAAAAAGAATTATGAAAAATCGTATCAGCCAATTTTTAGATACAGTTCAAAACGCGTTTACAAAATGGTAAAGTTCAATGACTTGAAAAAGTACAAAATACGAATGAAATAACATGCTTAGCAGTAGATAAATTATCCACACAATAAAAATTATGAATTTCGGTTCAGTTATTCTTGAGATAAGGCAAACGGTGTCTTTGGAACCACAAAAAAAAAAAAACAAAAAAAAAAAAACATTACATTCGGAGCTACGGACCGATCGACGTATCGACAACCGGACTGCTTATGAGGATGGCCTATCATTTGGAGTACCTGTATGCCAAAAGTCAACAAAATCGCTGCATCGTTTTTAAAATATTGAACAAAAGGTTTTCAGCAACTAAATGTGTTCAGTGACCTTGACCTTTGCGTTAGTAGAGCAAACACGATGGCACGGGACAAAACCCGTTCAGTGGTTCTGGAGATATAGCTTCCAAAGAACCAACGGACAGACCGACACTTGGCTCGTTCTGATATCACCAGACTGTTTGAAAGTATTTCCAGACAAGTCTGGATGTAAGTGGATGGAGAGAGGAAGGCTTGGGGAGATAATGCATTGACACTCATTTACTTTTCAATGAAAGGGCGACAAAGAGAAAGAACAAAGCAGGACGAACAACAAATCAGCCAAACGCGAAGGAACGCACACCAATACCATCCGCCCAGCAACTCATCCCCAAACACACGCGCACCAATAAATTAATAATATTATTTTTTAAAAATCTCTTACCTGATGATCATCACAGCAGATCGATGAACAGCACATGAAACAAAGACGAAAACGTGTGTTAAGAGCAAGCTGACTACTACTACTACGACTACGACTACGACTACGACTACGACTACGACTACTACTACTACTACTACTACTACTACTAGCTATAAACGCTTTTCCCTAAATCACTAATCAGGCGATGAGTACCAACATACATGCTCACATGTTACATACATTCTTACATAAAAAACAAACCCTTGTATAACTCAATCAAGCATGTAGTGAAAAGGAGGCAGATCGCTATTAGAAGATATGTGAAAAAAAATGAAATTATCGATTAACTGCATACAAACAACATCATAGTGAAGGGAGAGGGTGGTGGGAAAAGGGATGGGGGAACCGGAGTACCAGTAGGAAACCCTTCGGTGACCTGAACAGGATGGCACTCAAGTCTCATTAGTTCGTCCCCTGCAGGATTCAAACGAATGAAATGAATATTGAAGTTTAACGTCCACATCCACCGTTGGTAATACAGCAGACGGGTAGGGGATTAACACCCGCGACCATTGGCATAGAACACCGGCGACTAACAAAGTATCCGATAGTTAGTCTGGTAAATGAATCAATGGTTAAAATAATGTACCCACATACACACACACCCACACCTACACAAACCGAAACGCACACACACAAACACACACATCCCCACCTTCACATACTTCGTTTGTTATTGTTAGAAGCAGGGTTGAGTTTAACATGAGGTCAGGCGTATGCAAGTCACAGTTTAACCAGGTCAATATTCAGTACAAAACAAAATGTGTCGAAAAAAACGTGTTGGGACCAAGATGCCCTCTTCATTCGTTGCTGCGAAACTTAATTTAAACTATGAAGGAAGGCTCACCCCTGATCCGTTTAACAGATCTGCTGAAACAACCCTAATGGTAACACCGAAGGCACCCCACCAGCCGGTTACTTTAACATAAAGGCAGGCATCGAACACCCGTTTATAAAAATAAAGTTAACAAAACACAAACATATAAAATGCCTACAATGCTAAATAATAATACCATAGAAAACCCTAATGACCTTTTGTCAGAAAGCGTCTAATATCACCAAGCTGACCACACCGACCCCATACCTAAAGAAGGAATTTTGGCAGAGTTTTCAATAAAAAAAAAAAAGGTAGGTGACTGGTCTAGCGAAGAAGATTGTAGATTGATAGAACAGATTAAGAACGACAGAGAACAAATGAGAATGGCAGAAACAGTGGTAATGTAATGCACCACATTTCCACAAACTGGGGATACTATGTATACAGAAAATCCCGGCATCCCAACGGGGGTTGGTAAGCGATGATTGATTGAGTGAATGAATGATGGAAGAAGAAGAAGAAGAAGAAGAAGAAGAAGAAGAAGAAGAAGAAGAAGAAGAAGAAGAAGAAGAAGAAGAAGAAGAAGAAGAAGAAGAAGAAGGCAGGCAAGACAAGACATTTACGTAGAAACAAATAGAGAAGTATAATTAAGGTTAACGGATTTTTTTTAAAAGCCAGAGAGCAATGGATTCCGAGTATATATGCTGTTTCAAAAAACGAATGTTCGCTTTCTCAGTGAAATGTTTGCTGTTTTAAATGATTCGGATGAAGGTAATAGGTAAAAGAGCAGTGAAAAAGAGGAAGAAGAACAAGAAGATTCCGATGATGATGATGATGATGATGATGATGATGATGATGATGATGATGATGATGATGATGATGATGATGATGATGATCAAAAATACCCAGAGTGGAGATCAACGGGCAACAGCGACTGAAGGCCAAAAAGGCAGCTGTTGCTTAAGATTCTGAATGGAAACAATGCTGTTGTTAATATTATGATATGTGGACTTAGTCATTTATGATTTAAGGTAACTGCAGCCAGCACATCTTTCACATGTTTTAACTGAATTCTCTATGGTCAGTAATACACATTTTGTTGATTTGGCCGACACACAGACAACCAAATATCTGACAAACATGCACATAATTATACAGCAACACATACACACAATCTCTCTCTCGCACGCGCGCACACACACACACAATCAACCATCCCTTCTATTAAAAAAAAACCACAACAACAACACCAACAACACCACACACGCATCAAATGGCCTATTCAAACCACATCATTGCCAATCGTCCCAATTCTGCATCAAAATCAAAGGTCCCTGGACATTCCAGAACACAATTTAATAATGATGTCTGGAGCGTGGCAGTCTGCATCACTCCCTCCCTGCTTGATCATTTACATTTCCTTTCGCGTATTTACTCCGCAAACGGCGCCGTCGTCAGTAGTCAGGGCAGCGGCGGTCATGATTGAACGGAGCATGCGGGAAGATGATGAAAAATCGCTCAACATTTGCAAAC
This sequence comes from Oncomelania hupensis, assembly GCA_036898135.1. Taxonomy (NCBI): domain Eukaryota; kingdom Metazoa; phylum Mollusca; class Gastropoda; order Littorinimorpha; family Pomatiopsidae; genus Oncomelania; species Oncomelania hupensis. Next base: position 61,050,321 of record CM072512.1, on the reverse strand, counting down.
ACTGGAACAAATGTGTAAATGATGTTCGACACATTAACGAGCGCTCAAGCACAAACGCTCGTGTACAATACAAACACGCCCACGAAGATACACGAAAAGGCAAGCGCGCGCAATGACAGATTCAAGCACTGACAAAACTCCCATACACACTTACACATTGACGCAACATGTTAACTCTCTCTCTCTCTCTCTCTCTCTCTCTCTCTCTCTCTCTCTCTCTCTCTCTCTCTCTCTCTCTCTCTCTCTCTCTCTCTCTCTCTCTCTCTCTCTCTCATATTTTGACAATTTATTCAGAAGTTTCGACAAAGCATTATCAAACAACACCTCGCCTTCTGATCATTATGAGATATACACATTGAAACCCGCAGGCGCATGATTTTAAATATTGTGCTTTCTATGTGTAGCATGTTTTTGTAAATGGCTGTTATTGTAAAGCGCGTTGAGCATTTATATGAAAACGCGCTATATCAAATATACATTATTATTAATAAAAACGAACTCGCAATGCACACAACACTCACCCCAATAGGTCTATCGTGAACACACACAGTAAACACATTTTCTTTGACATGAAATATCGGCAAATCAATTCCAAACTTAACTACCCATCTTTAATAATTAACTCATTCACCTTTACACACACACGCACACACACACACAAACGCGCGCACGCACGTACACATTTATGCTCACCACAAACAAAGGGCAAGACCTATATGCAAAATACAACGTAACATTATACCAATTTATAGCACAAATAACACACACATTCACACACACACACTCACACACGCACACACACACACACACGGAATATTGGCAAAGACGAGTAGTTCGGTGCCCAAGGAAGGAAAAGCGATGTGGAAGTTATAAATAGTTACTCTATAACTGGAAGTAAATTTTAATGTTCCGCAAAAGTACAGGTTTAAAGATAGTACCCGGGCGTATAAACGGTGGCAAGTTTAAGGTGGCGTTTGACCCAGGAGGTGGAAGAACTACTCTCATGCAATAATACACACACATACACTCCAGCACACGCTTGCTAAATGTGGAAGTTTGGTCAAACTGACTTAAACTGAACGATTCAACATACAACTTGAACAAAATAGCCAAACTAAAGATAGGAATTGGGGTGTAGCAATGTGCACGAATCAATTGCCACATTTCTGGACTTTACTGCTATAGACGTTTTCGGTTTAGCTATCAGAAAGGGTAGACGTACATATAATAATATTGGATGATATAAACGCGCCTTTTCCCCGAATCAATCAAGCTCAAAGCGCGGCGATCTGTACTAACATACACGCTCACCTTTCTCATTCACCCTCACACACACAAACAAACATATACACATCCATCACTCGAAAAGGTGGTGTAAAGGCAGGAAGATCGCTATTGGAAGAGGGAAAGAAAATCGAATTTTTATTTGTTTGAAATTTTTATATTGACTGCGTCCAGTACCATTATTGAAGGGAGGGAGGAAACCGGAGTGCCCGGAGAAAACCCTCGGTGATCTCAATAGTCTCGTGCCCAAGTCGCATACGTTCGCCCCTTGCGGGAATCGAACCCGCGACCTTCGGCTTAATCCACTGCGCCACGAGGCCACCCCTCCATGCCCCATATCAGATCCACGTATGACAGCGTGTGACAGCGCGCGACAGCCGACTGATTAAAGTTCGAGCCTGCTGCTTCTACGCTGAACACCCTCCCCATTCCCACCTCTTCAGTGGTCAGAGCGCACGACTTGTGTAAGTGCGTATTGGGCGACGTGGGTTCGAATCCTGACTTCAGCAAACTATTTTGTGATTGCTGGATATTACGGGCCAGCGCCTTGAGAAGCTCTCTGAGCTTGTAAGTGCGCTATATAAGAGAAATCTCTTTCTTTCACCATCTAACCGCCGGGTGCGTGTATGATGTGTGTGTGTGTGTTTGTGTGTGAGAGAGAGAGAGACAGAGACAGAAACAGAGAGAGAATATAAAAAATATAGACAATAAAACTGGAGTCAAAATGTTACAAAATGCCTCAGTCATAATCAAAGGAAGAGATTATGATGGCCTCCTAGCGCCAAAACCGAATGTTACCAGTATCACGAGATAATTGAAATTAGGGAGTGTTCTGTGTAGTTTACAGAGATATCGGTAATCCACAGTGTTAATTAATAATTATCAGTAGTTTCCACGCCTTCCTAGTGCGAAAATCTCATAATTACAATTATTGTTTGATTAAGGGTTAATAACAGTTATCATTGAAAAATTACAAATATCTTCGCATGGTCCTGTGATATTTGTAATTATCTCACGATATTTGTAATTATCAAGTTTTGGCGCTAGTAGGCCGTCATAAGAGATCTCTATAGTTGTGTCGCCTCGACATGAAATATCGATTTCCATTGTCTCAGTGCAAGCGGGTTTGAAAAGGAAAGCATGTTGCTGGCGTTGTTACTATCGACTGGCAGAACTCGAAATATTTGCAGTCTCCAAAGACTGATCGCTTTTTTCGGGGTGTTTCCTGGGTAGCGTCAATGCACCGTGATGTCGTTTTGCTGACGTACATTAATTCAAACGGTGGGCAGCTTGCAAGTTCTGGGAATTCATGATCGGGATGGAGGCAAACCTGCCGTTAGAATAAGAGGGAGGAGAAGCAGGGAATTTGTGTGAGAGAGAAAGAGAGAGAGAGAGAGAGAGAGAGAGAGAGAAAGAGAGAGAGAGAGAGAGAGAAAGAGAGAGAGAGAAAGAGAGAGAGAGAGAGAGAGAGAGAGAGAGAGAGAGAGAGAGAGACCACATGCCGCCTGACACCAAATAATTTGTAGACACTAATATCGCCATCGATCACTGTTACAAAAGGAAGAGGGCAAACTCCTTCATTACGCTAGTAAGCCTTCTTGTCTGGTTTTGGTATGTCCCTTGTATGTATGTCAGTAAGACTAGGTTAGATTTATTGTCCATTCTTGTGTTTGTTTTATTCCTCTTGCTTTACTTGTTTACTTGCAGAGCATGCCCTGTGAAAGGGGCACAACTCTTGCAGCGGGCTGAAAGGATTGTCGAAGTGTTCTCTCTTGTTTTTTTTTTCATCCTCGGAGTATTGAAAAGTTTAGCTAATATCTAGGCTACTGTCACCAACTAGTTCATCTAGAACTGAACCCATATCAACCCCCTAGGTGAAAACAAAACGGAAGACAGTATCGGCAGCAGAATTATTTCAGACTGTCAGACAGTCCTTGGTATTACTGTAAGGCGTTCACTTCTTAATATCATCATCTCAACCACATTACAACCTACGAACTTCAAAACATCAAACCAAATCAACATAATTATGACGTCTTTTACACCTTAATACTCACTTCATACAGCGGAATTCCAGCTGCTAACCGCAATGAGGCCGGAATACAGAATCATACAGTTAAGTTTTATCTTTTATCGCCCATTCTTGCAAGCTGGCGCTCCCCAACTTTAAATTTAAAAAAAGAAAAAAAGATCGCACATCTCAACGCACAATTTGCTGCATTGTAGCTCTTCTCTTATTTACGTCGAATAAAAAACAATAAGGCGTTTGTGGTCGCTTTAACTTTTTAGCCCTATCTGCCTGTGTACTCCGTTTACACCTAATCTGCCGTTGCTTTGACGCATTTCGGGCGCTGGAGAGAGCTGTTGTGTACAAGAGAAAGCTATAGGTTGCATGATACCATCTGAGTGCAGAATGGACATTCTTTGCATAAGACAAAAGAGCAGCTAGAGGAATGAAATATATCATTTATAAACACTAAACTAATTTGTAATTCCTTGAAAAATGTTGGGCGCTGCACACAGAACAGTTCTGAACAAAACCACATCAAGGGACGATTAAATGAAAACTTGGTCTATTTATTTATTTATTACTTTAATTATACAAAAAATGTGCCAAATTTGGTCAATATATGCAGATATTATCCATAAACAAAGTCATTACATTTCAATGAATTATAAGCAAAACTGTGGCTGTTGTGATTATTTTAATGAAAGTGTGGGGACCTGCTAGATTTGAAAGTGACGAAATAAAATGTTCATAAATCAGTACTTGACTATGCAAACAATCACCCACCAAACTTCTTGTACTTTCAACAAAATCAGGATACGATGTGCAGAACGGAAATTATTACATAGCAGTAAGTACGAACATTGAACAATAGGCTATTCCGATGTGCACTTAATTAATCTACTTCTTGATAGATAGAAATGAAACTGTTATCATACATAGGCCTACAAAGCTACACAGTAATTAATCAAATAATACGATTAATTATGCCATTCTTGTGTGCACAAAAGCGGTCATTAGTTTTGAGTGTGTCATACCTAGCCTAAATGGAAAATCAGATCAAATATCATGTTGATACAATGTGCCCTCTAGCTCAGAGATGGCAGGCCATTCACCTTAGTGTTATTAATCTTATCAGATATCAACAAAGGTGGTGGGGGTCTGCTATCTCTGCTTGATCGTGATTGTATTTTGATGTGCACTACGCTGGAATTTCTGCTGAAAAAGTGCTATTTTGCACGCACCTTTTGTTTTGATTAAAGAGCTACATGAACTAGAACGCAATGCCTCGTCAACTTTAACTTTATAAGGAATCAACATTCTCAAATGGTCACAAGATTGCTAGAGATTCTAACAACCCAAAATTGAGAGAGAGAGAGAGAGAGAGAGAGAGAGAGAGAGAGAGAGAGAGAGAGAGAGAGAGAGAGAGAGAGAGAGAGAGAGAGAGAGGTGGATGTCGTTCGAATCATAACAGAAAATGGAGGATGGAGGCGGAAAGACAAGTAATGGAAATAGATTCGAAACAAAGGCATTTATTAATTCGTAGTAAAGGAGATAAAACGAAAGCATACGGCACAATGTGTAAGCACTTCGAATAATAAACACAGCGAGCTTTAATTAATCCTTCAGATTATGGAAAGAAAAAAAAGGATGGCATATTATCAAAATCATATAGCACACGTTAGATAGGGTTCTGAATAGAGGTGACCAAACGCGATTCATTAAATATGGGTCTTCGGAACGCATCCCGTTAGAACAGCGTTACGGGAAGAAACAAGTATCCGCAAAACGTATCCGTTAGATTAGGGAGTATCCATTTAGACAGGGACCTGAGAGGAAGATACAATGGAATTAGTATTAGACGTAGAATCTCAAAACGCACGCCGCCCCCCCCCCTTCCTCCCCCCTTCCCCCCCATAAAAAAAAAGATTCGGAGCTGAGGAGTTGACAGGTGGGCTTGTTAAATACTGGTCGACAAAACGTATCCGCTAGAGTAGAGCTGCGAAATTAAGGTGACAAGGCGGAAAACATGTTAGCCATACGTTCCAACAACGTATCGGTAAGATAAGGGCGAGCGGATCCCGTTAGATTAGGACGAGCGGATACCGGTTAGCTTAATAGCTGAGAGGAAGGTGACAGATGGAACGAATGTTAAGCATGGGTCGGCAAATCTGCTTGCAAACACCGCTATCGATCTCTCGGTGTGGCGACAAGGTGCAAAGAGTAGAAGAACCAGTGCGGTGGTCACACGCGCTCAGTCCTGAATGAAACACGATACAAACAGCAAAAACCAGAGTGATATCGCATTGCATTGCGAAGCGACGGTACGGACCGGTAGTTTGTTTGAATCTGGTTTGATGAGAATTAACAATAATAGCCTATACAAGATCAGAAAGCTCAAATAGTACGAACAGAAATCTAAAATAATGCGAACAGAATTCTTTAAAAAAACACAAAAACAACAAAGAAAGTTAAAATAACAACGACTAGAAAGCTACAATTATATCTAGCACGCGCGCGCAGCATTCTCAAACACACACGCACGCATACACACAAAGCATTGATTGATTGACTTATTGTTGCTTTAGGTCCAGCGGACTCTTCCGAGCCAAATCAGGACCGGACAACCCCCGATCCGCATAAAAGATCTGCTGAAACAACCCCAGTGGGAAAATTGAATGCCCTCCACCGGCCAGTCACTTTACAATAAAGACATCCCACGCGGGGGACGGCTGAGGGTTGACCTCAACTACGCGAACACCCCGGTTACAAAAACAAAATAGAATACAAACATCATTATAAATCATTAACCAAACACATACATATAAAATGCCTATAGTGCTAAATAGTACAATCATAGGAAGCCCGAGTAACCACCCGGCAGAAAGCGTCCAACACTCCCAAGCTGATCCAACAGACCTCATACACAAACAAGGAGTCCTGTCCATGAAGAGTTTTCAAGAAAAAAGGTAGGTCATTGATCTAGCGAAGAAGAAGATAGTATAGCAGAGTGAAGGACAGAGCAGGAATAGGAAAGAGTAAATGAGGAAGACAGCGACAGTGGGAATTTAAAGCACTAAACACACAAAGCAAAATGACGCAAGAATGGAAACCGAAATGCCCACGGGATCGTGGTGCTGTTGAATCAAGCTTAGAAAAAGTGGGATATTAATTAAATCTCTTAATGGCATAACTGACAGAAGAAAATTTTAATGCATCGTACAAAGGAGCGCTCGAACACAGAGAGAGAGAGAGAGAGAGAGAGAGAGAGAGAAAGAGAGAGAGAGAGAGGAGAGAGGAGAGAGGAGAGAGAGAGAGAGAGAGAGAGAGAGAGAGAGAGAGAGAGAGAGAGATTGACATTTGACATTTGGACATCGTCCTTTTACTTCCCAAAAAATATTACATACATAAGAGAGAGAGAGAGAGAGAGAGAGAAAGAGAGAGAGATAGAGAGAGAGAGAGAGAGAGAGAGAGAGAGAGAGAGAGAGAGAGAGAGAGAGAGAGAATTTGCGCGAAAGTATAAAATATAATTTACTCAAATCGAACTGTAGAAGTAAATGCCAAACCGCTAGAAAGAAACACAATGATAAATATTAATTTGAAGTTTATTAAACGCAATACAAAACAGTGAATTTTCGAAGTGAAGCAAAACAACAATATTGCGAATGGACGTGTACATCTTCTGGACCATCTGGCGCTGTACTGCTTGTACATTCTTTAAAGTCCCACTTTTTTTTTTTTTTTGTAAAATAAAAGACGAAGTTGTCGTATGAAATGTTGCCTAAAAACCAACTCTACAAGTTGCAATTACTGACACACTTACACAATTGAAATCCGTAACAAAGTACCAACAACAACAACAAAATATGTGGACTGATAATAAAAATATTTTTTTTAAAAATCTTTCAAATCAAACGGCACAACTACTAACGCATGTAAGTTGAACACAGACATATTTATTGCAACGCTCTATAAGCCTGAAAATCAATTCTAAAACCGTAACTGAGCTCCCGCTACATCAACGACGTCTTTTTATATCGGGTAAATGACTACCATGACCTCTTTACCCTGGATATATTACTTAACACCCTTGGTTCTAAGGGTTGTACTAGCAGATTGTATTGACGTAAGACAAATAACTGGCAACAAAACCAACACATCTGAAAAGACAACTTGTCAATCCTGCTAGCAATGAAAAACTCATTCACAAAATGAGAAGATATAACTTTGCATCTGAAAAGACAAGACGTTAGTCCTACCCATGTTGATATTCTTAACCGCTTCACTTACAGTTCCAAAGACTTCTAACCAGCTGGCTGGTTGAATTAAATTAGTACAATACCAATCCCGTTCACAACAATGTTCTATCCGCCACATTATACGAAACATTGGTGTTGCATGGAGCTGCTTTAAACAATAATTGTTATAGACAATTATAGTTGTTGCGTCAGTTGAAAACGAGTTGTCAGCGATGGTTTTGTCCCAGCTTGAGTGGTAGCCGCGTGTCTTAAGCTAGCCGCGTGTCTTAAGCTATGCACCGTAGATTACAAGCTGAGCTGAAACCCAAGCGCCCACCAGGCTAAATTATATTATCACAGAATCAACTTCTTATTCATAAATTATTTGTCTGTAGTATTTCAAATGACACGAAGCGTCTATAGAGACGGAAACGCATCGTGGTGCCCATGACGCAGTTAGAATCCCTTTGAAATGTAAATTTGAAAAGCACGAATTAAGTACAAAGTGCCTGCTCTGGGTTGCACGTTGGGGTACAAGTTACAATTAATGAGTCTGTATCTAGTTTAGGCTACAATTACAGTTAGTAACTTTACACGTAAACACAAATTGAGTAATTGAAAACCTATTTGATCAAAGGCTATATACTTCTTTATTTCATTTAACATCTTTTCACCGAAGGGATTTTAGATTAGGTAATTGGTGTTGGACGAGTCGAAATGACTGTGGCAGGTCGACGATGAAAATAATATGCTATACTTTATTTTCCCACAGAAGGGAAAGAACAAATTATAGTAACAGTATATAATAGTGTAGTATTTTGTGCTTTAAAAGAAAACCATAAAATCGACAACAACAATAAGGTTTAACAACAGCCATCATTCTTATTATACATGGGGAAAAACGATTATTTAAATAAATCAAGCCACACCAGCGGAGACAAAAGAGGAACACATCTTTTACTGACATTTACAGCGCCCTTTCCAAACTTACAGGTCAGACCAACGTTATACGTTAGTGATACAAGAACTAGCGTTTGCATCCAGACGACACTCTCCTTTTTTCTTCATCTACTCTTTAAATGACAACATTACATTACATGATTATTGCTTTAGGTCCAGTGGACTCTTCCGAGCCAAATCAGGACCAGTTTTAAATGACAATCCATTATCATCAAAAGCAGCAGCAGCAGTACCAACAGCAGCAGCAGCAGAAACGGGTGCCTCGCACATCTTGAATTAGATCTTGTATCGACCTTGGGCAGTTCTCGAGCTGTAAAAGCAATATAACAGAACTATAAAAATAAAATAAACAATTACCTAAATAAATAATCAACGACAACACCCGCAGCAGCAAGAGCAATATCTTTTTTTCCTCTTCCATCTCCTTTTCCTCCTTTTCGTGCTTCTTCTCTTTCTCATTGTTCTTCTACCCCTATACCCACTGCCTCCTAAACCATCCCCAATGTCTTCAGCACCAAAAACCATCCCTAATGTCTCCAGCACCAGCATTGTCGTCGAGGGAGGAAGATAATTACACGTTTGAAGGATTTCACTTTCAGATGACCCCAAGAGAATCAGGCGCTTGAGCGACACAAGGGACTGCCAAGGACAGACTGCCTGTCAAAGTGATGACACCGCCAGACATCTGTCCTCTAGAGTCTGTCCACGTTTTCCGCCACCTGCCAGACTACAGCCCCGCCCTCCTTTGTCATACCCTCCCTACTCTCCGCCTGCCCATATATTATATTCCCTCTAATACTCTTATTAAAAAAATAAAAAATCAATCCCGTCCTTAGTGCCTTTTCTCAATTGCCTTGTCACTTTTGTTTATAAAGTTTAATGTTTTTTATAATAAATAATAATGATGAACTCCAATCTCCCAAGAAGTTTCTTTTATTCTGTGACGTCCCGACCAATACACGGCTTCTTCACAATTATCTGTGTAAAAAGAGGCCCGTTTTAACCAGCACATTTTAAGCTTTTGCCTTGTTTGGTCAGTTGTAACACTAAGGGCAATGTTAGTCTATAGCATTACATTACATGGTTATTGCTTTAGGTCCAGCGGACTCTTACGAGTCAAATCAGGACCAAGTCTGTAGCAGACAATAGAAGTATTACTGATGTGTGCTACACTCTGCTAGATTGACGCCCGCGCAGTGTAGTGACATCATTCCAGCTTACGTTAGAGCTCATCGAATTTACAGCCAATCCGAAAACAGCGAACTTAGGTATACCGGTTCTACCTGGTTCAGGAGACAGGTAGAGTCGTCATTCTGTGTTCAAAATGCGAGCAGTACACAGCTACGCTCTAACAGAAATCTCTCCACTGAAAGACTAGGGACGCAGGACTTGTAAAAAACTCAATTCAATCAAGTTAGCCACGCATGACATTGTCAAAAAGACGAGCAGGCATCGTATCGTGAGCCCAATCAGGCGAAAGACAAGAACAAGTCGTCGCTGAACGTTGGCCTGTCAAAGCATCTCAAGCACTGAGCAACGAGAGCCCACTAGTCTAGCAACAAGGAGAAGAAGCCACAACAACACAGCTCATCAAGGAAGCAACCACAATACAGCTCTTTGAACACTCAGATAAGTGTATATCGAATCCGTGCACCGAACCTGTATCAAAGAACCACAGTAGTCCACTCTTCCAGAACTCTGACCATTAGATCAGAAAGTATCCAGTGCCCGATGATGATAAAGTAGCTACCTAGAACTGTCAAGAAGCGAACCATTCGAATTGACATTTGAACTTTTAAGTTAGTATCGCACTTCGCAGATCGTGTATAGAGTAGAGGAAATAAGTGTGGGATATTTACTGTTATCAAGTGGCTGGACTGCCTATGTTCCATAGCCGTGTGAGAGCGAGTATGACAGTGATCTTTTACCACTTTTCTATCTATCTCTGTACCCAAGCCTAAACACAGACCGAGCTAAACATATAAATGATTTAGATAAGTTAAGTCACAGGGAGATTACTAGCGAAACATATAAATGATTTAGATAAGTTAAGTCACAGGGAGATTACTAGCGATCCCCATCGGCAATAGACGAGTGGGTAATAGCATTCCATTGTGCAGAGCCCATCAACAATAGATCCACCGTCACAATCTGAAACACTCGTTTAAGTACACTTAACGAAATATAATATCAAATGATTTATAGTACGTCAATTAAAGACAATTTTAGTCGAAAGAAAACAAGTACCAGACACTAACGGCAGAGTTCCTTCGTTTGGCCTGTCTCTCTCTCTCTCTCTCTCTCTCTCTCTCTCTCTCTCTGTATCTCTCACTCACTCATTCACTCACTCACATACACGCACACACACACACACACGCACACACACACACACAGATGTCTGCAGAAAAGCTAAAAGACAAGTACTAAATATCAAGTTTCAAAGAAATTCGTCATTTAGTGTAAGAGATTAAATATTCAATGTTTATAGGGTCCAGCGGACTGCCAAAAGCCGAAGCAGGACCACACAAAACTAAGCAAAATCAGACCAAACTCCAAACATTTAAATATGATAAAAGTTATAAATAAAACAAGTCTTACTAATTAAGAGAAACGAGCGCAAAGGAAATAACTAAATAAAAAGAAAAATATTACGTAACCACGATGACGTCACTCGATATGCGTAAGTTTTGAATAAGGCTCCACGCATCTGTACACTCTCATAACATACAAAGTTTAAAGGACACGTATTTAAAATAAAATTAAAAGTGACGTCATCACGCTTATGTCACTCGATTTGCATAATTTTTGGTTTTACTGTGGAGGCATAGGTAAAATCTTAGTAGGCTATATACCGAATTTGAATCAAATCCCTCAAGTAGTTTGGGAGAAAATAGGATTAGAAAAAAAAAGAACTACAATTTATGCCGTCACCATGATGACGTCACTCAATATACCACAGGTTGCTTAAAGCTCAAGGCATCTGAACACTCTAATAACATACGAAGTATAAAAATAACATATTTTAAATGTTCTTTAAAAATTTACGTCACGATTACGTTACTCGATTTGCATAAGTTTGGTTTTACCTTGTAGGCGCTAGGTACAGGTATAGTGAAAGTGCATACCAAACGTCAACCAAATCCCTCCAGTTGTTTGGGAGGAAACAGGATTAGAAAAAAAAATTATGACATCACCACGATAACTCACCAAACACGCCTAATTTTTGGTAGGGTTCACTATTTCCTAACTTAATTGAAAGTTTGAAAGAAATCCGCCCATTGGTTTCAGAGAAAAGTACGTAAATGTCACCTCCTGTGCTGGTCGGACGCCGGACTCTCAAAGCTAAAAAAAAACTAGTTTCCGAACTTTACAACACGGGAACAAAAAAGGATAGAGAACAACGGAATCATTAAGTTTAATAATTTAAGAGGGTAAAGACAAGCATTTCAAACCTACACTTACTTTCTGTACGAGGCATATACTATAATACACTAAACTCCTCTTTGTAGTGTGTGGTGGTTTTCCTCTTGTTTAAATTCAATCTTGTGATTACCAGTAATATTGTAAACATCGCTATATGCCGATGAAAAAAACCACAACTTTTTTATATGCTGGGTCCAGAACAGCATACTTCTGTGCAGCAAATTTAATAATATCGGTGTGACTTATTCCGCTAGTAGATAAAGACTATGCCGCTATTGAAGATTGGTCACCTCAACATTGCCAGCCTGAACACTAAAGTTCCAAATCTGTCAGTGTTTTTGCGGTCTTCCGATCCTAAGTTTCATCTCTATGGTATTACAGAGTCGCCGCTAAGCTCTAATCTATTTGACTCTTTTATAAATATTTCAGGTTATATTATTATTAGACGTGATGCCCAAATGTATGGTGAAAAACTGGTGTTGCAGTTTACATTCACAGCTCTGTGCTTTCACCATAAGAAGGCTAGACTGAGCCCGTCAATATGGAATGCATTTCGCTTGAGTTCAAATATTCAGCCACAGCCTCATCTGTTTTTGTCTGCTTCCCATACAGAAACCCAGCTAGTACTGCTGATTGGTTTGACTACTTTTCAGACATGGTGGACCAAATATACAATTCTAAGTCTAATGCTGACGTTCTCTTTCTTGGTGATTTTAACACTGATCTTTTGAGACCACAAGTTAGATGGGACTGCTTAACATCTTCTAGCAAGTCATCATCTCGTTATTCATCTTTCCGACATAATTTGACATTTCTCAGACCGCGCTTAGACATATTTAAAACATCTCTGTCATATTCTGGCCCAAGCGTGTGGAATTATCTGCCAGAAGAGGTCAAGAAAAGTAAATCATTACAATCTTTTAAAACATGGATCCATAAATATTTAAGCTCCATTATTTTGCTTCTAATATTTAAGATGATTGTATGCCTCTTTGTTCTTCCTTACCCTGCCACAATTTAAGTTACTGATATGTGTGAATTTACATGTGCTGGTAGTGTGTGTGTGAGTGTGTGTGTGTGAGGGCGCGCGTGAGGGTGTGTGTAAGTGCGCGCGCGTGTGTGCGAAGGGAGGAGAAAGGGATGGAGAAGAGAATAAGGGTGGTAGTATGTGTATTAAAATGCATTAATTTGCTTAGTGATTTGTTACCGTAATTAAGGAATAGTTTTGTTGCAAATTATTCTATGTTAATTAGTTTGTTTGTTCTACATTGTTTATTAAGGACTAACAGTAACAGTAAGACATTTATTATCACTGCTATTATCCTTTTAAAGGTTTGGACTTCGACACTCTCTCTCTCTCTCTCTCTCTCTCTCTCTCGTTTCTAAGCCGCTTCTCAACTTCTTTCTTCCTATGTCTGCCTGCTTGTTTTGCCATCAGTTCGTCCGTTCTTCTTTATTTCTTTCTCTCCCCAATACACCAAAATATAATACGTTAAGAAATATTAAAAAAATAAAATAAAAGTCCACCTGCTCGAGAACGTATTGTCTTTTCCTGTAGTGGAATTGGAATGCCCTTAAGATACACTCACACAATTAGCTATTTTAACGAAGAATGATCACTCTTAAAACGACGTCATCCTTGCAGAAACATTGATTTGAGTTTTAAATACCCCGGAGCGCCTTGTGATGATGATACTGTCTTCAAAAATGCCTGGCAGCCGGAAATTAATCTGTCTTCAAAATTAAAAATGCATAACCCCCGACCTAATAATAATAATAATAATAATAATAATAATAATAATAATAATAATAATAATAATAATAATAATAAATAATAATAATAATAATAATAAATCAATCAATTAATCAATGGAATTACTATGTCTGTATTGTCTCTATTCTTATGACTCCTCTCATAATAGTAGTAGTAGTAGCAGCAGCAGCAGCAGCAGCAGCAGCAGCAGCAACAGTAGTAGTAATAGCAGTAGAAGTAGTGTGGGGGCAAAACAGGCCGTGAAGCCTTCCTCAACTTGGCAATAAACTCGGTGGGTCTTTTGAGCATGTTATTTTCCCATGCATTTCATTCATCAAAGCAATAAAACATATTTGTTAAACTCTGGAAGTATGTCTAAATGGTTTTTACTCGTATTTATGATTGGTGCATTTTAAGTTAGACAGGTAGTTAGTAGCAACTCTGTTAGAAAAGGAAAACTTCCTCATATTAGTATTGGAATGCTGAATGAATACTTTCCCTTCGGACATGCGTGTATTGCAATGAGGCGATGCAAAGAAAGCAGACCACTTTAAATCATCTGGTCCATTGTAAATTGTGTACGCATGTATCAATCCCCTTTAATTCTAAGGCCATACAATGAATGCAATCCTTGGTAGCCTACTTAAATCTTTCATGATAGGACCTATCCCTACAGGTCTTCACAAGTTTTGTAGCTCTCCTCTGCACTTTTTCAATTATAACAGCCTGTCTTTTTTAACACAGGGTATTGAGGTACTCAAGACGAGGCCTAACAATTGACTTGTACAATTTACAGAAAATTTTTTCATCTACGAAACTGAAAGTCTTTTTATTAACTCCTAACATTTGTTGGCTTTATTGACCCAATTCTATATATGTGGATCAAATGAAAAAAGTTTTGTCAAATGTCACATTCAAATCTTTCTCTTCATCACATGAAATAAGTGGTCTATGATCACTGTAAACTTTCATTGTATATTTATTCTGAGGATTTTACTTTCCAACATGCAACATTTGAAAATTTTCCAAATTAAAATATAAATTCCACAAGTTTGACCAAGCTTGTAAGCTGTTAAGATCCTGCTGTAATTTAACACCATTGCTAGTAATGTCATACAGTTTTGTGTCGTCCGCAAATATTTTGCAAGTGCCCTGTGTACATTCTCTTAAGTCGTTAATAAAAATTGTAAATAATATTATTATTGGTACCCTAAAATGCTTCCTTGGGGGATACCGTTCCGTGCTTTAATTTTACTGGACTTCTCACTGCCATCCCCTGGTGCTTGTTCTTTGTCAGTCAAAAAGTCAAATATCCATTCAACAATATTTCCGTTAATACCGTTAGCTTTCAGCTTACATAAAAGTCTTTGGTGGGGGCACCTTATCAAACGCTTTCCGGAAATCAAGGTAAATAATATCCAATGATTTCTTATTTTCTAAAATAAAACAGTAATATCTTCCATAACTTGCAGCAACTGAGTAACGCAAGATCTTTTTTCTTCTTCTGAAACCGTGCTGGCAGTTTGCAAACAATTTGTTATCGGTAAAATGGACCACTATAACATCCCCAATTAAAGACTCCAATATCTTATCAGCAATACAGGTTAAACTTACCGGTCATACTTTACAGCATCGGATCTAGACCCCTTTTTTAAAAATTGCAGTCACTTCCGCTGCTTTCCAGTTTGCTGGTACTTTGCTATTTTCTAAGGAAAGGTTACAAAGTCTACTAAATGGTGCAGCTAATTCTTCACTCAATTCCTGTAAAACTCTAGGAGGAATGTGATCAGGACCCTGTGCTTTAGAAGGGTCTAACTCCTTCATTTTTTCTGAATTGCATCATAAACCAACTCATTTGAACGTATTTCTAATACGTTAGTTTTAACTAAGATTTTTCACGAGGTTGCATGTGAAAGTTTGTTTGGGTATTTAAGAGTAACAGGCTTGTTTTTTAAGATTTGAATCATTTTATAACATTTTAAGATAACGTCTCTCTGGTCCTGATTTGGCTCTGAAGAGTCCGCTGGACCTAAAGCAATAATCATGTAATGTAATGTAAACACCCACTCCTGATCCTTCCTCCCCCTCTTTCTCCTTTCTCAAATAATGATCCTCCTGGTTGAATTGATAATGGATTGTAGCCACGGCGCAGTCTTAAAATCTCATTTCGTGCACGGTCATAATTGTCAACACAATTCTACCATCTTACCAAACGTCTGTTTGAAAAGGTGCCAACATTTACAAAATCTTGATTTATTCATTCTGTCTTACCCTATTCTTGAATCACATAATATGCCAGCTTATATCAATATATAAAGAATCATCGAGGTGTCTCTGTTTTTTCTTCAGTTCTACCTTAGCACAGTTAAGAAGAAGAAGAAGAAGAAGAAGAAGAAGAAGAAGAAGAAGAAGAAGAAGAAGAAGAAGAAGAAGAAGAAGAAGAAGAAGAAAAAGAAGAAGAAGAAGAAGAAGAAGAAGAAGAAGAAGAAGAAGAAGAAGAAGAAGAAGAAGAAAGACCACCACAATCGTCTAGCCATTGATATTACGCTTTATCGTTCTACTTGAATGCAGGGTTTCATAAGGGGGGATTCACCATCTCCTTGCATCCACAATTCTAAAGTTTCACTTCTGCGTTGGTAAAACCTTGCGTTTCTCAACCTTTTAAAATCTGGTCTCGCTTTCCGCAATGATTTGCAAGTCTAAAACCACAATTTCCTTCTGCTTTTACTTTCTTCCTTCCTCCTTCCTTCGCAGCCTCCTTCCATCTTTACACCTCCACTCCCCCACCCAGCCACTCTCCATCCCTTTCTCTCTCTCGCTCACGGTGTAATTACTTGTTTTTCCCTCCCTCCCTCCCTCCCTCTCTCCTTCCGCCCGGCCGTCCGACCGTAACTTTCTTCTCAACTTCTGAATTTTTTTTCCAAGGCGGTGCAAATACATCATGCATATGCATATCAACAATTCCCAAGAGGCTACTTACTTTATGAAAGATTGCCGGCTCCATCTAGCACGGGGATAAAACAGCATCCGTGGAATATGCAACGAGATTCTTATCCGGATAGAAGTCATACATAAACACTTATGAGTGCTCCTAGGAAAAAAAAACATAATAAGGGACAAAAGAAATATGGAAGAGAAGATGGGAAGAAAAAAGCGGTCGTATGAAAAAAGGGAAGAAGGAATAAAGTCAACGATCCAAGAGAAAAAACACCAGAGAAGGAATAAAATCGGGAGATGGGAGGAAATGACAAAGAGAATGAAAGAAACGATTCCGATTATGACTGAAGATAACAATATTATAAGATCTCCGTGTATCAAAATTATGTAATAGAATAATGTCAACGTTTACATTATTTTATTCTTATAAGTGTAAAGACCAGAAGACAGACAACGGGTACTAATTATTAAAAAAAAATGACTCGTCACATTTCGAATGGTAATAAAATGAAAACTTCATTCCGAAAATTCTGGAGTAGGTCACTTATTAATTATCATCCTCCAATTATACGCAAAGTTAGAAATCGACATATAGGACAATAGGTATATTACTAGAACTACTGTCAAAGGTATCTTCACCAGGTTCAATAACGGCGAACGCATGAAAGAAATGTTCATAATACATTTGCAGCATCAGTATCATCAACAACAACAAAAACCACCCTCAACAGTCGGCTAAAGATCCTGAATCGGCTTCAGAAACAACGCAAAGCGAGCTGACTACTCAGCGTCCCTAATGAAGATTTCAGCAACACAGTAATCATTCGAATGTAGTTATTAACTTTATTTTCCGTTTGTCCTACATCATGGAATATGATCTGAAGACATTCGTGAACATTACTGATAATGCATTACTGTTGTCAACGGAAACCAAGCTGACAGAGGAAGAGTGATAAACAGCAGGAGGAAGAAGTAGGAAAATAAAACAACAACAACATAAACAAAACCAACGTCATCACCACCACAACAATAACAATAAAGTGTTACTGCCAGAAAGCTACGCAAAAACAATATGGCATGCGTATTGCTTCATCGCATCTTTATTAAAGTCAGCAGCTACGCAAAACCACGTCATTCAAGACACGCATCAACATCATCATGCGCCATGAAGCACCGAGCGGTCCGTCAAAACAAAATAATAACCCCGAACAACTTCTAAGGTATCTCAAATCCATTCACAGTATCGGAGGTTTCTGAAGCAACTCCTAAATTCTACAATTTCAGGAAGTTTCCCAAAGCGCACTTTTAATATAGTAATATGAATAGTTTCTGGACATTTTTAATATATCCTAAATGTCAACACAAGAGTATGAAAGACCGAGTTCGGACAAATGCTTATTCTGAAGAAACGAGACTTGCTTTGAGAATAGAGAATTGATGATTTTCCTACATCAAATATATCTTAATCTTCACACAGTCTATGAAAACCAGCACACGTAACCTACATAGTAAGCTCATCATTGGACACGAACTTTGCCTCCCTCGTCACATTTTTCCTCCCTACCCTATCCCTTAACTCGAAAGTCGTTGGGGAACCACAGATGATCGTTTTATCAGCGTATTCCATCTTTCTCTGTCCTCAGCAACCCTCATGGCTTCGCTCAGTGTCAAGCCAGTCTATTCTCGAACGTTGTCCTCCCACCTCATTTTCTGTCTCCCTCTTCTTATGCCTCCTTGCACCGTGCCTTGCAGAATGGTCTTTGCTTAATCGGAGTTTTCGTATTTTCAACACTGTGAGATTAGTGTAAAAGATTGGTGTAGAAAGATTGGTGTGAAAGATTGGTATAAAATAGTGTTGTTTGTTTATATAAAGTATTAAGAGTATGGAACTTATATTTGAGTTGGTGTTTGCCTGTGTTAGTGAGAATCTGTGAATTTGTGGGTGTGGTAGTTAACCGAGAGAGCTGCACGCACACTTTATTTTGATCTAGGAGTCAATTATATTTTGCATTCACTTAGCTATTATAAACAGGCACACATCCAAAATATCCATACGTTGTTCAATGGCTTGTGTGATAGTCTGTCGGACATAGTCGTTTGTGATGTGTTAATGTTGGGTATAGGAAATGCCCAGATGTTTTCTGTAGACCTCATCTCCATGCTTTGTATTCTTCGTTGTAGGTCTGTTGTGAGGGTCCACGTTTCACAAGCGTATAGGAAGATGGAGATGACAATGGCGCGTAGCAGTCTTACCTTGGATTGTAGACTGGATGTCCATTCCTTCCAAATGGACTTCAACCTTGTAAGGGCAGCAGTTATTTGTGGATTCTGGAGAGGACTCCCCGTCGGGACCCATTATCAGATAAAATAGCTCCTAAATGTTTGAAGTTGTGCACCATGTTGAGGGATTGGCCTTGGACTTCGATGTCCGTGTTGATGCCATTGATGTTGTTGGTCATACGTTTTGTCTTCTCTGCACCTATTTCTATTCCAAAAGCTCTGGAGGTGGTGTCAAGCTTATACACCAGCTGGTCAAGTTCTTGTTCCTCTCCAGCCAATCCATACAATGTCATCCGAAAAACGGATAACAATTAATTCAGTGACCTTCCTAACAAATTGCGTGATGCAAACATCATGTCAAATATAGTACATGAGCCCACATCTCATACTCTGACAGTGGAAGAAAGTACAGGATCCAAGCTATATTCAATTACCCTATCTAATGATTAATGTGTTGATCTGATTAAGCATTTCGCAAGATGCAAAATGGATTGCATGTATCAAATCTATGACATGAGCATACATCATCATTGTATATCTGACAATATACATGTAATAGAACGGATGCTCCTTGGTCCTACTCAGATACCATCCACGACGATCAGCGTGTATCGTTTTCAAGTCTATTGCAAGAAGCAACGAGATATATCAAACATTTTATACGGGTCAAATTTAACAGTACAATAGATAATAGATGTTCCTAGTCCTACTCTGATACCATCCATGATGATCAATGTGTATCGTCCAAGTATTTCGCAAGAAGCTGGGGTAGACCGAGTTTGTATGAAAAGTCTAAAAATCAAATATTAGAAATACACTTCAGCAATAATACAGAGGTACATGATCTGGTGAGAGGCATAGCTAATGCCCGCGAGTCAGATTTTATGACCGTACTACGAGTCGCTACGTCAATCTGGGATTTAAAATCTTGAAAGCATAATATTTTTACTGCACTAATAAAGCATACGGTTGGTGCCTCTCCATCTGAGAAGATTTGACAGTACAGATACTGGAACGTAACGAGTAGTTCGGAAAAAAGAGCTATGAGAAGGAGAAGGATATGGAAGGTAGAGGAGACGAAGACGATAAAAAAAAGAGGGAAGAGGTGGAGGACGAGGACGACGATGATGATGAAATCTTGAAAAGGACCACATATTCACGTAGACTGATGCTCATTGCGCAATCCAATTTAAACAACAGTTGTGGAGAAGGATGGGGGGGGGAGTTACAAGTTCTACCGAATGAAGAAGAAGAAGAAGAAGAAGAAGAAGAAGAAGAAGAAGAAGAAGAAGAAGAAGAAGAAGAAGAAGAAGAAGAAAAAGAATAGCTTGAGTAAAAAAAAAGTTTGCCAAAGTTAATCAAACAAAATAATGCGTAGTTCCTGACGACACAAAGAATGTCTACTAGTAACGCCTACCAGGTTTCCTCAACATTCATAGGACTTGGAGCTCAAGTAAACAGAACGCGAACACTTTTAAGGGCGCATTTAATCTTGCAAGGAATTCGGTGAAAATTTCCACAAACAGCAAATTGAAATGCTACAGATTCAAGTCTGAAGAAGAAGAAGAAGAAGAAGAAGAAGAAGGTCCAACTGAAGTAGTCAACAAATGCGCAGCATTCTTGATTGAGGTAAAGAAGACTAAACATTTTACTTCACACCGTCTACAACAAATCTTTCATTTCTGTAAGACATCTGAGAAAACTGTAATAAAAGAAGTTACCCAAGGACAAAACCCCGCGATTGCAAGAATGATTGTCATTAAGGGTCTCCTTGATGATACACAATGACATGTAGAGAAGTAGTGTTTTATCCACATAATTAAAGCAATATTTTGATAAACTCTCAAACATAACTTAAAATGATGCCCCGTCTACTGCCATAAATAACATTACCAGCAAAATAAACATCACAATGCACTAGTTAAATGTTAGGCCCTTGGCGATATCATATTATTCACAACATTCTTTGTGGAGGGAGCCGCAACAGCGCTTCCAAAAACAAAACAAAAAAAAATTATCCCTACCTTTTGTATCTGTCTCTCTGTCTGTCTCTCTCCACACACTGTAAATGCACAGTTCACGATGATCATCATAATTATGAACTTTTTTCCAGTGAACACTATTTATCCTAGTATTCCTTAAAAAATCTGTTTGTCGTGTCCTTTAAGCGCGCCAAAACTTCTAATCTTGTTTTCAACATGTATACTAAGCTTGACATGGTACGCAGAAGCAGAATGATGCTGATGCGATACGCGACAATGTGTCTGACAGTATTACAGACCTTAAATCATTGTTATTCCACCCAAAAATACACCCAGATAGTGCCCACTGCAAGATCGGCTTTCCTACTAAAGCGCAACAATAGTACAGTTGCAAATACAGCTAATGCTAATACCATATTACCCAATACAATCCAACGTTAAACCCACATTTTGACTGGCGGCAATACAAGGCTTACCAGGGTAAATCACATTACTTAAGTCCACAGATCAACCTCTCACTTTATAAAAGTCTACCAATAGGAGTCATTGCAATAATTTTCACAACTGCTGTTATCTGTGAATGATGTAATACATCATCTATAGAATGACCATATTCAGTCAAATTATGGTTTTCATACATTGCATTTAAAACTGGACATTCAAATAAAATATGGTAAACTGATATATTTTTGCCACACATACACTGTATATCTGCTGAATATTTAGTATTCCATGAGTTCATTCTTAACTTGTATATTAATTTTGACAACTGTCGTGAACAGTTCGGTATAGTAACCTTTTTAATGCTAGTATCTTGACATAGCCTACTACTTTTTCTAATAAGGAATACATTTCAGGACAACACATACTCAAATTGTTGACAGAAATGGAATCTAATGATTTTAGTGCTCCCTCTTTGGCTAACGTGTGACACACTTCATTCCAATGAATTCAACAATGTGCTGGAACCCAACAGAAATCAACAACTATACCTCTAGAGAATATACAATGGATCATATGTTTAATTTCATATCTGAATTCATTTCTTACTTTGGAATTACCCTGTTTTAAAGCATACAAAACCGCTTTTGAATCGACACAAATCAGTAAACCAAAGAGCTCTAACGGTAAAGTCATAATGTAATTTAGAGCCATTACAATAGCATAAAGCTCACTCGTATTTATTCACTCGTATTAAAAACAGATTTATGTACAACTGGCAACAATAATTATTGTTTTACCTGAAGGATTACATCAGTCTGTAGTTCTCATAATATATGTAGAAAGTCTGTGCTGGGATAGCTATAGATATTTTGCTCAACCCTACTTAATCTTATTCAGCATGATTGCTCTGGTGTTTCATTGTTGATTTAAATCCCTACACCTTGTCCCATGGGATGGTTATTCCCGTTGCCGCATCGACAATGCTGAGATTGGACTTTAAACATAAATGATCATGTGTTCTTGTATTGGTCCATTTGCTCAGCTCATCTGGGATACCATTTTGGAGCGCTAAAATATTTCTGCAAAATAAAAGACATATTAATTTTAACTCCGACTTGATGTTCATATTAATTGTATAAGCAAAACTCCTTAGCACATAGAGAGAATCAAGGGATGCAAGAAAATTAAAATTAATTAAATTGCAAAACAATCTTCAAAGTTTCTTATGTGTTTCGATAAACAAAAAGCATTACATTAGTCACTCAATGCAGCACTTTATGTAACGTATTTGCTCAGATTCAGTGATTGTAGCCGGCGAATCATTAGATCCAGTAGCTGAAACCACACATGCTTATTAGCGTTACAAATTAAGGATAGACAAGACGATCAAACCTATCAAACCTTGCAAAGCCTCCCATAATACATTACAAAGTCTCCCGTTAGGCCGATTCCCTTACCACACAATGCACATTAGGTCCTGTGGGTTTGGGCATTGAATAGAATAGACCCAACGCTCTCCGGCGTATCGTCAGAGGCGACTAACAGGGGTGATGTTAGCGCGGCATCACGGGACAAAAGTTTTCTATACCGAAGTCACCGGCAAGGACGTAGGAACCTCACGTTACTATAGGTTCAACGACCACGTGCTCGGGGTTAAGGCAAGCCACACTGTGCGTCTGGATTTTGGCTGTGGCCTATAGACTGGAGAAGCCTGGGCCCCGCCTGGTCTTACTTGCCCAAAACACACCGTATGATGAAAGGAACCACTCACTCCATACCGGATCGGTCGTCGCCCGGGTCATCAAGGACCGCGCCTTCCGTTGGCCACCAAGACGGAGGTGATAAGTGTGTTACTGATGGACAACCTAGCAAGGTCCGCACGAGATAACAATATCATCATAGGAAGCTGAAATGTCATGACCCTAGCTGCGGAGGGAAAACAAGAAGGATTGGTCCACGAGCAGGACCACTATCGATGGAACATTTTAGGTATCAGCGAACAGGGCTGAAAGGCCTATGTGAAATAAACGACTGACAAAGGCCACAAGTTTTATTTTAGCGGGAGAGATGACAGGCACGAACACAGAGTTGGATTCTTGGTCCGCAAAGACTTTCTAGCCACTGTCATGGGTTTCCGCCCAGTCTCCTGTAGACTCATTACCATCCGTCTGGGAGTAGCCCCTTTCAACATCACCATCTTCTAGGCCTATGCTCCAACATCAGATTATGAAGACAGTTAAGTCGAGGATTTCTATGAACATCGGCAGGCTGTCCTTGACCAAGTGCCGAGGAAGGACATAGTCATAGTGCAAGGCGACTGGAATGCCAAGGTGGGCCAAGATGCGTACTACAACTGGGGAGACACATGTGGACGCTACTGCAATTACAAGACAAACGTTAGAGGTCTGAGACTCCCGGAGCTTGCCAGACACAACGATTTAATACTGGCAAACATGCTTGGTCTCAAAACAAAATCCAGACGATGTACATGGCACAGTCGCAGCAGGAGCATCACAACTAGATTAACTACATCGTTATCAAGAAACGCTTCAGATCAAGCGTCAGCATTGGCAAAACACGCACTTTTCCAGGAGCAGACATCGGGAGTGACCACGATCTCGTGATGATGTCTTTCCGGCTCCAATTGAAGAGAGTAAACACAGCAAAGTGCTTTAGACTGAAGTTCGATCTGGACAAACTGCAAGCCCGGAGATGGCAGAAATATTCCAAGCCACAATTGGAGAGAAATTTGCACCACTCTTCATTTTCGGAGCTGGTGAAGTAGATGTCAACATCATTACCACCACCTTCAATTCAGCTGTTTAAAATGCAGCCACTGAGATCCTTGGCAAGCACCGCCCAAAGAAAAAACCGTGAATCACACCTGATCCTTTGGTCCTGTGTGACATAAGAAGACATATGAAAAAGAAAAAGAACACCCCACCGGGAGTTGATGCCTACCGAAAAATCAACAATGACATCCGAAAAAGGCATGCGCACAGCAAATGAGAACTGGATAGAAGATCAGTGCCGTTAAATAGAGTACAACCTGAACAAGAACAACAGCAAGAAGGCCTACCAGAATGTGAAGCAGCTGAAGCGTTAAAACAGCCCAATGTCTACAGGATCTAAAGCAAGTCTCGCATAGGCCTTACAGAAGAAAAAGAAGTTTGGATAGGTGGACAGAGTACTGCTCTGACCTTTAAAACCACACAACACAACAAGACCCATGAGTTATAGCATGTCCTGAGAACAGCGAAAAAGAACCAATCTTCCAAATTCTCCGAGAAGAAGTTGAGCAGCAGTGCAATCGCTGAAGAAGGGGAAGTCAGCGGGAGTGGACAACATATCCGCAGAATTGCTTCAAGCAGGAGGAGAAGCGATGATTGATGCCCTCACCATTATCTGTAACAAGATCTGGCAGAGTGGGGATCACTCTTTCCAAAAAGGGTAATCTTAAGTAGTGTAAAATTACCGCATTATTAGTCTCATCAGCCATCCCAGAAAAGTGCTCCTAAAAATAATACTCAATAGGTTGAAACCCCAAGTTAAACAAATCATACTGAAGAACAAGCAGGATTCAGGGCAGGGAGAAGTACTTCTGAGCAGATTTTCAACCTCAGAATAATCTGCGAAAAATATCTACAGCACCAACAACATCTTTATCATGTGTTTGTAGACTTCAAGAAAGCGTTTGACCGAGTCTGGCATGCAGCTCTGTGGGCAACCATGAGAATCTACATTAGTCCTAACATTATTAAAATCATCGAAAACCAAAGCAGTCATCCATAACAGAGCAATCGGGAACTGGTCCAGAACAACAATCGGTGTGCGTCAAATATGCCTACTCTCTCCAACACTCTTCAACATCTTCCTGGGGCGCATCATGTCAGATGCCCTTGAAGATCAAGAAGGCACAGTCAGCATAGGGGGCAGAGTAATCTCCAACTTCCCTTTTGCGGATGACACTGATGTATTGGCTGGAGATAAACAAGAACTTGAACAGCTGGTAAAGATGCTTGACACCACCTCCAGAGCTTTTGGAATGGAAATAAGTGCAGAGAAGACCAAAATTATGACCAACAATACCAATGGCATCAACGCGGAAATCAAAGTCCAAAGCCAATCCCTCAACTCGTTGCATACCTTCACATATTTAGGAGCCATTGTATCAGACAATGGATCCCAAAAGGAAGTCCTGTCCAGGATTGCACAACCAAACTACTGCCATTACAAGGTCGAAGCCCATTTGCAAAGACAGGACCATCAGTCTACATTCCAAGGTAAGGCTACTGCGCTCCCTTGTCATCTCCGTCTTCCTATACGCTTACGAAACATGGACACTCACAACACACCTACAACGAAGAATACAAAGCCTTGAGATGAGGTGCTACATCTGGGCATGTTCTATATCTAGCACATCACCAACGACGAAGTCCGACAGACCATCACGTAAGCCATTGGACAACCCGATGACATGCTCACAGTGGTGAAGAAACGGAAACTCCGACTGGACGGCCACATCACCAGAGCATCTGGCCTTGCAAAGACCATCCTGCAAAGCACGGTGCAAGGAAGCAGAAGAAGAGGGAGGCAGAAAAGGAGGTGGGAGGACAACATTTGAGAATGGACTGGCTTGACACTAAGCGAAGCCAAGAGGGTTGCTGAGGATAGAGAAAGATGGAGTACGCTGGTAAAACGGTCATCTGTGGTGCCCCAACGACTTTCGAGTTATGGGATAGGATAGGATAGGATAGGCACATTTTAGCTCGGCTTTAACCAACAACCCGTATTTTGCTATAAATATATGATTGTAAGAAAACCGGCTTGTTCTAGTATGATTTCACTTTAAAATCATTGCCATGGCATCAACCATTTATTTACATTTTTTGAAAATGTAATATTACACCTCAATACTGATTCCCATATGACATAATGTCTCAAAACTGATTTGCATAAGACGGACTACCTCGAAACTTATTTGCACAATTGGTAATTTGTTTATAATGAAATTCATTGCTTCTGGATTGCCTGCTATCGTGAACCGATACGCAGACCACAACAAATCATACTCAGGCCAGGTAAACAGAGTGCACTCCATACCTCACCAAATCCTGCATTGTTGCAATAGCACCTTACCTGGAAAAGCACGCACACAATGAAGAGAACACAAACATTCGCGCGCTCGCTCCTACACACATAAACACACAATATACTGACATCGAGACACTTGCACACACTACACTACACTAAACTACACTAAGCAACGCAACGCACAGCAACACACACACACACGCTCGCACACACGCGCTCACACACGCACACACACACGCGAACTGTTATTCTTCTCTCCTTTCTCCCACCAAAGCACAACAGGCAACCCAAACAAAACAACAGTATTGCGAACCCATAATACTGCTGCATTTCGTTGATTGTTTGACCGACAGCCGCAATGAGGCTAATCGTCTCAGGTAAATATAAGATCAACGAGGCATGACTTAAGAATCCTCTTAAAATTACCACCGTGCTAAACATTTTTTTTTTAAATTACCATTATTGCGTAAACATTAGCAATATTATCGCCCCCAATAAATCAATCAATGTTTTAATCTTAATCAAAATCTCAAAAATATCTTAGTCACAAACAGTCTCTAATATTAACCAACCCCTGCGCGATACTTACATGTTCAAAGTCTTGAGGATAAACAACATGTACAGAAATACTTAATATGTGCATTTGTACAATACGATGGGTTAAGCAAACAAGGCAATGCTCAAGAGACTTATTGTTAACCTGAAAACTGGTATTTAAAAGGACATGTGTGTGTGTAAGTGTGTGTGGATGTGTGTGTGTGTGGGGGTGTATTTGGATGGGGGGGAGGGTTCTATGTTTTCCAATTAGTGTCTTATAATAGATTGTTTTTTGGGTTTAATCTGGTTCAAGCCGATGGATAGTGTTTCTGGAAAGAGAGGTGGGGCGGGGTAACATGTGCTGATATCTAAATATCGTAAGAACTACGCTAAACTTTGAAGCAAATAACACCGACACTCATACTCATACTCATACTCATACTCATACTATTTTATTCATCCATAAGGAAATTAAATTCGTCATCAGCAGGTCATCAAGAAGACAACAAAACAATATAATAAATATACTAAAATTCCAAGCATCACACCAATTATTAAAACTAATAGACAACAGTCATCAAGAAGACAACAAAACAATATAACAACAAGTTGATATTAAAAATAAAAACAAACAAGCAAACAAACCAACCAAAACAATAGCAACAACAACAGCAACAACGGATATATAGTCATATTAATTATAGATGTTAAACTACCCGGTGAGAACGTGAGCGTACTCCAGTAACCTAAAATCCTTCCACAGTGTCTCTTCATGTACAGGATGGCATTTGCATAGGAAGCCACCAGTAACCAGGTGTACGGATTTCACGACGGAAACGATCCTGCACATATAGGGCTTCAGAGGATTACACACGCGAGTCCAAACATTAGCCCAGCAGCAGCAGCAGCAATATTGCCCAGTTTTCTTGGAGAAGAAGGTTCTGCGCAAAGTGAAAACGTGTTGTCAAGTTTAAGCGTCTGTTCTCTGAGCAAAGCGTTATACCGAATCACAATCATCATCATCGTCATTGTCGTCGACTCCGACTCCTCGACCAATTCCAGCTCATCAATCATTCTCCTTATCATAATTATAAGCATAGGTATTTTTCTCAGCTCGTCCTGCATACGACAGAATAGCGCTGATATATGTCGGGAAAATTCTTGAAAAGTGTTACACTCAGTTTGATGTTGATGTTTTCTATCAGTATCTGATTCAGCCCCGATGCTTGAATTCCTGATAGTTGTGTAACTCAGATTCGTTTATTCACACAGCCCGTCCAAACAGCATACAAGTCACAAAGTCGACGTATGAAGTTTTCCACTTTTATTCAGCACACACCAACAACTGCATACAATTCTCAATTCAACTCAACAACTTTCACAGCAACTTTCCAAATCACTATCAACAACTTTACTCTCAACAGCAATTCGGCACACGATTAAATAACCTCTCTCTTTTCCGGAAGAATTTCGAACAATGTAGAAATGACGTACTGCCACCAATCGAACTAAAGATCGTCATCACTGACTTACGTCAATACACATTTTCTCTACTTCCGGGAACATTCACGACCTTCGATATCCATCGGGAAAATTCTATCAAGAGTAAACACGCATATCCAGAAGATTCTCAAATAATATCGACTAACGCAAATTATCAACGTTATACAAAGCCTCTCCTAACAACAGTGCAAACTCAAATCAAAGGTAAATAAACTCCATTATTGAATACTTTGCAAAACGAAACGATTAGATCTATCGTGCGCGCTTTAGACACACTTTCGTTCGTTTCAACGTAACATAACCCCCCACTCAAGAAGAAATTTACCCAATTTCTTTCAACAACGTTGAAACGTAATGCACAAACAAAGTCCACAATTGAAACTAATTTAAGACTTTCTGAATACTGTAATTGCGCTCAGCTTATCTACACAGAGTCAATGGTTTTCATCTTCAAGTCTATCTGGATAATGACAATGTTCACAGTTCATTCACACAGAGTCAAAGTTTCTCATCTGCAAGTCTTTCTGGATACTGTCAATGTTCACAGATCATTTACCCAGTCAACATTTTTCATTTTCAAGTCTGTCTTTACCAATATCCTTAGTTCGTCCACACAGTCAATGTTCTTTACTCACACACTCTGCTGAGGAAGTCCGCACCAACATTGTCCGATCCTTTGATAGATTCTACTCGCATGTTAAAGTTCTGCAAGTACATAGCCCATCTCATGATCCGACTGTTCACAAACTTGGCAGAGTTCAAGTAAGTTAGCGGCTTGTGATCAGTCTGTAGCACGAACTTCACTCCTTGAAGGTACAGTTCGAACTTCCGGATTCCCCATATGATGGCAAGGCACTCTTTCTCCATGGTCGAGTAATTTTTCTCAGCCCTGGACAGCTTCTTGCTGGCGTAACTGACCGGAAATAGTTTCCCTTCGTGTTCTTGCATCAGTATGGCGCCGATGCCTTCGTCCGCTGCGTCTGTCCTTAAGACGAATTCCTTGGAAGTATCGGGCAGTCGTAGCACCGGATCCTTCGAAAGGAGGTCGCGCACAGTCTGGTATGCCCTCTCCTGAGACGGTCCCCACTGCACTTGGTTTGGACAGCCTTTCCGCACCAGGTCCGACAAAGGTGCTGTGATGGCTGAGTAGTTCGGTACGAACTCCCTATAATACCCAGCCAATCCCAGGAAAGATCGTACTTGCTTCTTTGTTTGGGGACGTGGAGCGTTCAGAATTTTGGTGACGTTTTCTAGCAGAAGCCCCTTTTGTCCTTCTTTCAGCGAATGGCCGATAAAGTCGACGTTGTCAGTCCCCAGAATGCACTTACTGGGTCTCACGGTCAGGTTAGCTTCTATTAGACGGTGAAACAGCTCCCTCAAGGTCTGCAGATGCTCTTCCCAGGTGCGGGTGTGGACTAGCAGGTCGTCCCAGTAACACACGACGTTGTCCATCCCTTTGAGCATCTTCCTCATTCCTCTCTTCAGGGTAGCTCCGCTGTTGACCATGCCAAAGGGCATCCTTAGGCACTCGTACGTCCCATCAGGAGTTATGAAAGCAGTCTTTGGTATGTCCTGTTGACGCACGGGGACTTGCCAATAACCCTTGCTGAGGTCAATCTTTGAGAAGATTCTACTCCCCGATAGTTGGCGGAAGAGGTCTGCTGCGGTAGGCATCGGCTCAGGGTCGAAGACGGTGATCTTATTAACCTTCCTGTAGTCGATGCATACTCTGTTGCTGCCGTCCCTCTTCTTCACGACCACGACAGGGGACGCGTAGGGGGAACTGGACTCCCTGATGATGCCCATCTTCAGCATCTCATCGATGTCTTTCTTCAAGGATTCACGGGCCTTGAAGGGGATCGGGAAGGGCTTGGATCGAACAGGGATATTCGAAGTGAGGTGGACTTCGTGTTCGACCAAAGTTGTAGAGCCAGGGACATCGCTGAAGTTGTGGGGAAACTCGCCCATAAGATCCTTGAGCTCCATCTTTTGACCTTCCGTCAAGCTTGGTCCTAGCTTAACATCATCGATGCCTTCTTTGCTGTGGAAGTCTCCAAGTTCCAACAGTTCCTCGCTATCAAAGCTGTTGTCGATCTCAGCTGCTGTTGCCACATGCACAGTCTCTGATGGCCTTTCCACGTACAGCTTGAGGAGGTTGGCGTGGTATATCTTGGAATGCTGGCCGACCTTCACCTTGTAGTCGTTGATCCCCACCACGGTCTCCACTTCGTACGGGCCTTTCCACTGCATCAGCAACTTATTGTGATCAGTAGGTAGCAGCACCAGCACTTTGTTGCCAGGTTTAAACTTCCTGTTCACAGCCCTACGATCATAATAGTGCTTTCCACAGTCCTGGGACTTCTTCAGGTTTTCTCTGGCTATCTCGAGAGTCTGCTCCAGCTTCTCCCGTAGCTCAAACACGTACTGGTAGCTGTTCCTCACCTCTGGGGTGTCTACTTCTTTCGTCCACAGTTCTTTTAGGATGTGCATCGGCCCTCGGATGGTTCTTCCGTACAGCAGCTCGAACGGAGAAAAGCCGGTGGACTCCTGCGGTACTTCTCTGTAGGCGAAAAGTAAGGCGTTAATGTAGCGATGCCATTGTCTGGGCTGCTCGCTGCACAGTTTCTTCAGGGTAGACTTCAGCGTAGCATTGAACTTCTCGACAAGCCCGTTGCACATCGGATGGTAGGGTGTCGTAGTCAAATGCCGGATGCTCAGCAGTCTGTTCACCTCCTTCATGCAGTCGGAGACGAACTGCGTCCCGAGGTCTGTCAGGATCTCTTCAGGCACTCCAAGTCTACTGAACATGTCCACTAGCGCCTCTGCGACAGTTTCAGTGTCAATCTTCTTCAGAGGCACTGCTTCTGGGTACCGAGTCGCATAGTCCACTAAAGTCAGTACCCATCGATGACCTTCTTCACTCGGAGGTCTTATTTCGCCGATTAAGTCTAAGGCCACCCTCTTGAAAGGTCGGTCGATCAGAGGCATCCTCTGCATAGGCACTTTCGGGACCCTTCCTCGAGGTATGGTCTTCTGGCAAATGTCACATGATCGGCAGAAACGGCTGACGTCCGCATGAAGTCCTGGCCAGTAGAACACCGCCTGGATTCTATCCGACGTCTTCTTGATACCCAGGTGACCTCCCATGATTGAGTCATGCGCTACTTCCATCACCTGGCGCCTTAGAGGTAACGGTACCAATACTTGACGTAGTGGTTTCCCTCCGTTGACCCTCGGGTGCTGGAAGATTCGATACAGGATCTTGGCCTTCACCTCAAAATAGACCGTACCACTGCCTTTGGTCACGTGGTCTTGGCGGTTCCTGTACTTGTTTAAAGTGCTGTCAGCTTCCTGGAGCTGGATTAGCTTATCTCTGTCCACGATGGCAGCTTTGGAGTTGTCGGCGACCTTCAGTGGCGTAGACGTCTTGTCTCTCTTGGCCTGGGCCCTGGTAGTGACAGCACCGACGATCTCTGGTCGGCAGGGCTGAGCCGGAGTAACCACATTGTCCCGTAGCAGCTCTGTAAGGTCTCCATCGGGAAACGGCAATGGATCCTCCTCCACAACTTCGACGCGTTGGGTTGAGGCAGGACTCCACTCTGGATCGGGGTCGTCGGGTCGTCTCGCGCCGTCGATATTCCCGATCATCAAATCATACAGCGGCTTCTTCAGACAAACCGCTTCGACTTCGCCTATGTAGAAAGGGGTGTTGACATGAATCTTCGCAACTGGTGCTCTCACACATTTGCTGTCGGCCATAAGTGTCCATTTTGAATCGCCAGTGAACTGTTCTTTAGCGATTAGGTCTTCTCTGACGATGACCCCACTGCAGCCAGAGTCTCTTAAAACAGTCACTTCATGATTTCCAACGCGTCCCTTGGAAACAGGCATGTTCTGGACGGTCACAGCTGCGCTGGCGACGACGGGGATGGATTTTCCGTTGGCAAGGAGGAGTTGGCCATCAGTCATGCACTCTTGCACGTCCGCAGGAGTAGCTGTGCGCTCGGTTTCGCTCGGAAGAATGACGCTCCCGCCGCACACTTGATGGTCAGATCTACTGGTTTGCCGTTGATTGGAGAACCGCCTCTGCCGGTTGCCCGCCGCTGCGTTGTCCGTACTGCTCCGCTGTCCGCTACTTTTGTTTTGAGGACAGTTAGCCGCTCTGTGGTCTGTAGCGTTGCAGGTGAAACAGCCCCTTGAATGCCCTTCCCTGGGAGGAGGCGTGGAGTCTGTCTGTCTCTGGCTCGTCTGGCTTCCCTGGATCTGGTTCACATGGTTTCCAGTCTTCTGAAAATGTTTCGTCGCGCTGGGTGGCCCCAGGGTTTTCCCATGAGCGATGAGATATCTTTCAGCAGCCTCAGTCACATCTTTAAGCGTCTGCAGCTTTTGTTCTTCTAAGTGGGTCGCTAAGTCCTTGTGACAGGCATTGAGAAATTGTTCCTTCACGATCAGGTCATGGAGACTGTCGTAAGACTTCGTTTCGCCTGATAACTCCACCCACTTGTGTAGATATGACGACAGGCGCTTTACAAACTGCTTTGGCGTCTCGTCTGACTTAGGCCGGCATTCACGGAAGCGTTTACGGTAGCCCTTCTCTGTAAAGTTGTAGCACTGCAACAGGGCCTCTTTCAAGACGTCGTAGTTTTTGGCGTCATCGTTCGACAGTCTGGTGTAAACTTCGAGAGCTTGCCCCGTCAGAAGTGCACTTAGTCGAATCGCCCAGTCTCGAGGTTGCCAATTGGAGCTTTCGGCGAACCTTTCGAATCTCGCCAGATAGGTGTCGATCTGGTCCTTCCAACCGCAGGTTGATATAATCCACCCACTGTTCAACCGGATACACTGCTCCATCTACCCCATTTCCATGTCACTTCCTCTCCCCCTCATCCCCTCCGCCTTCTTTTTCAGTGCTCCTTTCATTCTCGTTCATCTTCAAACCCTACCACCCACAACTCTCTCTTTTTCTTTCTCTCTCCCTTCCCTCTCCCAATTTCTTCTCTTCCTGCCACCACCACCCACCTCACCCCTTCCTATCTAACCTCCACAATCTCCATTATCCTCGTCAACTCTCTTCTCCCTTATCCCTCCTCTCTAAAGAGAAAAATCGATCAGTCTTATCCTCTCTGAGGCATCATACATGCATATTTACGGTCAGGATTTTCCTATAGCAAGAGATGCTGAGAACGCGGGCACATGCTGTTCCTTCCATCTCTTTCCTATCACTCTTCATATCCGCATTCTTTTATATCCTGACTACAGCCTACGTTTGATCCGTATTCGAGCAGCAAATCCCACCCCGTGCATCCGAGATCTGCTGACTGACCTGTTCGATTCTACGGTGGAATAACTGATTTGTATTTTCACACAATGGGTGGTATTGGGGTCAATACTGGACTAAAGCAATTCAGCTACAGCGCGGCACTGGCGATCAAAAGGGTATAGGTTGTGAGATTGAAGAGTACATTATGATCTCAAACACAAAACTTAAGACATGCTTTCTCAACCGGTGCTAAAACGTAACAAATTGCAATGAATATATTATAAGAAAAGTCAATAACAAACAGTCACTTATTTCTAAAGCAGAAAAAAAAATTATAACGAAGCAATATTGAAAATAAAAGAACATGCACTAAACAGTCCGCTTTACCCTAACTTACATCTAACATCCCATACCAAACACTGATCTAATAACCTCTAGTCAGATTCCACACATTAAGTTAACTAGGTTGAATAGAAGGCACTGCTACTGAGCTCATCAGCACCGCATGATAATACATTACCGTCGATATTTTTATGTTTGTGGCAACCGGGGATTGGGCCCAGGATCTCCGAAACAAGAACTCTCCAACGCACAATAAAATGAGCAACCTTACTCCCTAGTCGGATTTCTTCCACCCATGTCCACCCCTAAACCCCACTCCCTACATCACTCCCTACGCCCCACCCCACCCCACCCCACCTCTGAGTGTGCAACTAAAGCTTCAGCATCTTGACGCGATGCTGGTCTTTTGAGCAAAGGAAGACGGAAGCATTTGATGATGTGAGCCTTATTGATCTCTGATCAACTCCCATGCTGCAACATATCGTAACGGAATAGCACTTTCTAAAGAAGACGTTCGTGACGTGACCCTTATTAAAAAAAAAAGTCTGCACTAATGTGGGCAGAAAGATTGTGGGAAATGTAGACAACTTCTGAGCTAGTCATGTACACAACTATTACTGCGTTGGCAATGTAAACAGTGTTTTTTTCTTTTGAGCAGGGTATTGTTTTTAAATATTTATTTTATTTTAACAACTTTATTATCACCGAGGTGAAATTCCGGCACTTTCATTTTCGAAAGTACAGCAGCCCCAAGTGAAGCGCTTTACCCAAGGTACATGATGGGTGTGTTCTTGTCACAGGCACTCACCCGTCTACGATATGAGCGTCAGGATCTTTAAAATCCGTTATAATGGAATGCATGCGACACAGACTAGACCTCGGTTTATAATCTCATCCGAAGGAGTGAAAAACGGGAGTAAAGTGTCTTTCCCAAGGACACAACACAATGCCCCGGCCTGGGCTCGAAATCGGGACCTTCAGATCCGCAAGCCAAAGCTCTAACCATTGGGCCACCGCACCTCCCTTTATTGGATATATATTGGTATAGGATATATGCAGGTTAGAGGGTCAGCTCGATGGCAACTGGTAGCTTATTTGCAGCCAATTTAACACAGTAGGTTAATAATTAGTGTTTCGTGTTCAATGCCTTGGTGGTCGTGATGGTGTGTTTTTTTAATTTATTTATTTTATGTTAATTATATTTTCTTAAAAACTTTAGATACGGTTTATGGTATTCAACATATTAAAATTATGAAGACTCATTCAACTATGTTAAAAATTTACTAAATAGATAATCTATATATAAATTGCTTAGCCGGAAGTCATTCTTCGCCTCTACTGTAAAGTTTGTCCGGTATGGACGCTGATCTGGGCAGGTGCTGGGCGCTGTAGATCGGCCTGCTGTGCGCTCAAAACCCGCGAAATCGTTATAGCCGACATTTCCTTACCGAATGTTTAACCGTTTCTAAGATAAATAAATAAACAAAATGTCCACAAACTGCAATAGCCTCATTCCGCGCGCGGTTTCGATTCAACCCGTTTAAAATTTTGTTTTATTTCCATTCAAAACACTTTTGCACTCATGTCACCAATCTTACAAAATTTTGTGTTTAACTAATAGCATTTGATTAATTAAAAATCGAATCGAGGTTCCAGCATGTTTTCCCATATAGACCAAAAAATTGATGGTCTTTATATGAAGCCTTGGTAGCTCACTTAGTAAGACAGTTGCCTACCGTGCAGGTGACCCAAGTTCAAATCTCCCGCGGGCCATATTTTTTATGTGTTTTTTAAACTACCATATGGATATTTTTATTTTTATTTTAGGCTTTTTACTTTTAACTTATTTATTCTTATTTATTATTATTATTATTATTATTATTATTATTATTATTATTATTATTATTATTATTATTATTATTTATAAACTAATAACAATAATAATAATAATAATAATAATAATAATAATAATAATAATAATAATAATAATTATTATTATTATTATTATTATTACTACTACTATTATTATTATTATACTATTATTATTAATATTATTATTATTATTATTATTATTATTATTATTATTATTATATCTTATATCAAACCTTGGTGTTTTTTCTGATTTCTATTTGTATTATTCTATATTCAATATTATGATTATTATTATTAGGCCTATTATTATTATTATTATTATTATTATTATTATTATTATTATTATTATTTCCAAAGATCGGGATGGGGTGGTACGTGTAGGTAAAAGGGGGCTACGGGTAGGTTTAAAGGGGCATGGGTAGGCATAACGGGGATACGGGTATATATAAGGGGGTATGGTGATGTCGATTCCTTTCATCCATACCTGCGAAACGATCAACGGGGAAGTATCAAGGAGGGTACAGGTAGGTTACAAGGGGGGTACGGAAGGTATCAAGGGGGTATGGGGAGGTATCAAGTAGGTTCGGGGAGGTATCAAGGGGTTATGGTGAGGCATCATGGGGGGACGGGGAGGTATCAGGGGTATGGAGAGGTATCAAGGGGGATATGGGGAGGTATCATCGTCTAAATGAAACTCGCAGACAACAGTTGTCTCTCTGTCTACATTTTAAACAGCAACCTGTGTACCCTGGCTTGCCAGGGTACAAAAACCACTAGTATATAATATTTAGATAACATATCATAGTGCGGATAATCCAGAACTTCAACTAGAAAAGGTTTGCAGTTATTTCACTTTTAATACTTTATTATTGAGGATTTTTATAGTGCACTTATCTCGCCGTACATGACCAGAATCTAGGCGCTGACCGATACAGGATCTAACTCAAACCGTTCGAGACGCCACCCGCAGCCTTTGGGCGCATGATCTCACGCCCGGACAACTGTGCACTACCCTGGCCAGCCCGGGTGTGAACATGTGTTCTTGTTACTGGCACTCACCCGCCTAGGACATGAGCGTCAGGATCTTGAAAGTCCATTATGATGGAATGTATGCGACCCACATACTAGACCTCGGTTTATACTCTCATCCGAAGGAGTAGGAAACGGGAGTAAAGTGTCTTTCCCAGGGACACTACACAATGGCCTGGACAGGGCTCGAACCCGGGACCTTCAGATCCGCAAGCCAAAGCACTACCATTAGACCACCGTGCCTCCTTCCTTTATCCTGGTTCATCATGCAGTGTGTCTTGGGCACGAAAGACCTGGCAGGGCCCAATCCTCTCCAGGCTGTTGGCCACAGCCGATATCCACGAATACAGTGTGGCTCGCCTTGGCCCAGAGCACATGGTCGTTGAACCTGTAGTAACACGAGGTTCCTCTGTCCTGGCCGGTGACTTCTGTGTTGAAGACTTTCGCCCAGTGATGCCGTGCTGACATCATCTCTGTTAGTCGCCTCTTACGACACGCATGGAAACGTTGGGTCTATTATATTCAGTGCCCGAACCCGCAGGGTGAAGTACTGCTGAACAGATTTTGAACATCAAAATAATCTGCGAGAAATAACTACATCACGGACAACATCAATATCATGAGTTCATAGACTTCAAGAAAACGTTTGACTGAGTCTGGCACCCAGCTCTGTAGGCAACCATGAGAGTGTACAACATCAGCCCTAACACTACTGAAGTCATCAAAAGCTTGTATAGTGCAGTCCTTCATAACAGCGCCATCGGAAACTGGTTCAGAACAACAATCGGTGTGCGTCATGGATGCCTACTCTATCCAACACTCTTCAACATCTTCTTAGAGCGCATCATGTCAGATGCCCTTGCAGATCACGAAGGCACAGTCAACAAAAGGGATAGAGCAATCACCAAACTTCGTTTTCCGGAGGGAATTGATGGATTCCCTGGAGAGGAACAGGAACTTGAACAGCTGGTACAGAGGCTTGACACCACCCCCAGAGCCTATGGAATGGGAATAAGTGCAGAGAAGACCAACATGATGACAACAACACCAATTGCATAAACATGGACATCAAAGTCCAAGGCCAATCCCTCAACACAGTTCATAGCTTCAAATATTTAGGAGCCATTGTATCAGACAATGGGTCAGGATTTGAAGTCCTCTCCAGGATCGCACAACTGCTGCCCTGGCAAGGTTGAAGCCCATTTGGAAAGACAGGACCATCAGTCTACATTCCAAGGTAAAACTGCTGCGCTCCCTTGTCATCTCTATCTTCCTATACGCTTGCGAAACATTGATTCTCACAGGAGATCTACAACGAAGAATACAAAGCATGGAGATTACATTACATTACATAATTGTTGCTTTAGGTCCAGCGGACTCTTCCGAGAAGCATGGAGATGAGGTGCTACAGAAGACTTCTGGGCATTTCCTATACCCAGCACATCACCAACGACAAAGTCCGACAGACCATCACTTAAGCCATTGGACAACACGATTACCTGCTCAAAATAGTGAAGAAACGGAAACTCCGATGGTACGGCCACGTCACCAGATCATCAGGCCTTGCAAAGACCATCCTGCAAGGCATAGTGCAAAGAGGTAGAAGAAGAGGGAGACCGAAAAAGAGGTGGGAGGACAACATTCGAGAATGGACTGGTTTGACACAGAGCAAAACCATCAGGGTTGCTGAGGACAGAGAAAGATGGAATACGCTGGTTAAACTATCATCTGTGGTGCCCCTAGGACCTCCGAGTTAGGGAAATAGGATAGGATAGACTAGGATTATCCAGGTTCACAAGTCGGCGTCCAAGGAAGAATGCACTGCTGGGAACCGTTGACGCACACCTAGATCCGCTCCGCTAATTTTCCTCTACTGTTAACCATCAATGAGAATTTATCAGTACCAATCGATGGGAAATAACATGCAGTTAGCTGGTTCACTCATCACAAGCTTGCACACGACGACGCTTTTATTTGAATGCTATTAATTTAACTGTTGTATTTAACTAAGACTTAATCCGTGACCCATCAATAATCCCATAAACCAACCAGTCTGCTATTATTATTCTGCTATAAAAAGGGCTATTATTGATATTGCGATCGCAGATGGAACTGTTCGGTCTGTCAGAGACGCTGCTTTATGCTTAGCGTGGTTGAACGATACAGCGCAGTCTATGATATAATAGGGTGTAGAGCTCAGCAGTCTACTTGTGCATGTGTGTGTGTGTGTGTGTGTGTGTGTGCGCGCGTGTGTGTGTTGTTGGGAGTAAGCGGGTGCTGTGTATGGTGTGGTTGGTGTGTGTGTGTGTGTGTGCGTGTTTGTGTAACAAAGTCTTTCTCATTAGCAGATGCAACAACGCAAAACACATGTCGGTTCGGCTGTTTGGACAGTGTCTGGCTCCGTTCAACAGAGACCGGTTCTTTTAAAGTGGAAGCCGGTCTAAGGTTTTGATCCCTTCACCAAAGGCAACAGAAAGGTCACCGTTTTATTTTAAGCGAAAAAAAAGAAGGGGAGGGGGGAGGGGATCAGAGAAAAAAGACATAGCTAAAATTTGAAATCACTGAATTATTATTTTATCCGATGACATCATGTATGACTTGATATTAGTGATTATTTATTAATTTGAGATTCTCTCTCCCTTTCTCTCTAATTCTAAATAAAAGTGCACATATCCCTCCAAAGTCTAAATAAGTGCATAAAGGACACAAGAGTATAATATGTTAGTTTTTTTCTGCGCGTGCGTGCTTGTGTGTGTGTGTGTGTGTGTATGTGTGAGAGAGAGAGCAGTTATGCGTGTATGTTGTCCACTCTCGCTGACTTCCACTTCTTCAGCGATTGCACTGCTGCCTCAACTTCTTCTCGGAGAATTGGGAGGATTTCTTCTTCTTCTTCTCTGTTCTCTGGACATGCTAGAACTGATGAGTCTCCGTTTGGTGTGTGGTTGTAAAGGTCAGAGCAGTACTCTGTCCATCTGTCCAAGACTTCTTGTTCTTCTGTAAGGCATATGCCAGACTTGCTTTGGATCGTGAAGCCGCTTCACAGTCTGGTAGGCCTACTTGCTGTTGTTCTTGTTCAGACTGTTCTCTATTTCCTGGCATTGATCTTTTATCCAGTTCTCCTTTGCTGTGCGCATGCCTTTTCGGATGTCATTGTTGATTTTTCGGTAGGCATCAGGTCCCTGTGAGGTGTTCTTTTTCTTTTTCATCTCTCTTCGTTTATCACACAGGTCCAAAAGTTCAGGTGTGATCCACAGCAAGGATCTCCGTGGTGGCATCTGTCACAGCTAAGTTGAAGGTGGTGGTCATGGTGTTGACATCTACTTCACTAGTTCCCAAAATGAGCAGTGGTGCAAATTTCTCTCCAATTGTGGCCTGAAATATTTCTGGCACCTCTGGGTCTTGCAGTTTGTCCAAGTCGAACTTCAGTCTAGTGCACGTTGTAATTCCTCTTAGTAATTAATTACTGACTATATTTAAAAGGCCACGGATGGTATTTAAAACTGGCGAAACCAGTACAAAAATCTTCAAAGACGCTGGTCGCTTCAATACTGATTGGGCTAAAACTTATCCAAAGATGTAACCGAGTTTCAGACATCATTAAGACAGTGCTACTAGACACATTAATAAAATATGATATCTAAAAGTGTGCATACAATTTTAAAATCTGCAGACACGCGCTGAGCTTTCAAATTTTTAAAAAATTAATAAGATCATGTTCCACTTAGGATTTTTTAATATAGTGTGCAAAATATGGAAACCTGCAAACACGCGCTCTGCTTTCGGAATTTCACAAATGAACGAGTTTATGTTGCTCTTAAGATTCGTTCATGTATAGCGTGCTAAAGAAACGAGGTATAACTAGAAAACAAAAGGTGAAAGCTAAGTCATAAATTCTACCTCAGTGAAAATAACCCCAAACTAAACCCACTCATTTCAGTAAAAGTTATTCATAACATAAACAGGTAATGTAATTACGCCTATAGCATAATAATTATACTGGTAAAAGAACTAAATCGTTGGTTGAAAACGTTTTCAAATTCGCAATAAATAATAACCGAATTTACATTGGACGAAATGTGAAATAATGATAAATAAAGATAAAAGATCTAAACATTTGTATTCATAATATCCGGACTCAAAAAGGATTTGCACTGAGGGAAAAAAGTCCCTCCACCTCTTAAATCTCCTAAGGATCTACGCAAATACACATACCCATTATCATGGTGTTTAAAATGGTTTTTTTAGGACATGTTCATCGAGATTTCGCTGATACTGAAACCATAAACTAACTGAACTTGAAGTGTGAAGTGCAATCAATAACAAGGGAATACGAGGATAAACATCGATCGCTGGTATTAGATCTAGGTTAATGAAAAACGACATTTGACTAGGTGGTGTTAGGTTGACGAAATGTGAATTTTGACATTACTCTTGACATACGATGTTAATGAATGGAAACGCGAATCGGCGAAAACAAAGGCATATTTGATTATTCTAGTTGATGGACACTAATGATCATATTCAATAAAGATATTTGTAGTGCAATCATTTTCACATTCGTAGATACCAACCTAAAAACCCCTTTGAAAATACATGAAACGACTCAATTCAAATACTAGCTAACCGTAAGTAAAACGAAAGGATAATCACGATTAGCTGGAATTTGAGTCACTTCAACTGTATTAATTTTGGATCCATAAATACCGGCTCAACCCGTTCAACATGATTCAGAATACACACATGCAATATTCAGCCGTGAAACATACCCACAGGACGCTTCCTTGTTCAACCATATTTTTGTATAGTTCCATTCATTAATTCAGTCAGTCACACATTCATTTATTAGCCATTCATTAGCCCTTCGTTCATTCTTTTTCATCCATTTTCCCTCACTTTTCTCTTCCTTCATTATTTCATGACCTCAAAGGCAGATAACTCACCTTCCACGACTTCTCCATTGGGGAAGACGACGACGACCTTGTGCGTCCTGCTAGACATGTATATCCGGGGCCTTTCGCCCTTGGCGTTGGGCTCCATCTTGATGAGTCGCAGCAGCCTACCTGCTGCCTCCCACAGGGGCAGCAACCGCTGCAGGTATCACAGACAACAGGGAAACTACTCCGAAAGAAAGGGGCAGCGGTCCACATTGACTCGCTGCTAGGTTAGATCCCCTGAGCAAGTCCGGTAACTCATCCGGTAGGACGTCACAACAACATCATCACACCCAAGAAAACGGTGGTCGATCTCTGGCACCTAGTATCCAGTCACAGTTTAGGTTACTCCAATAGGGCAAAAGTTATCACATTTTCATGGGACACACACCACTACTGCTACCACGGACACAGTGCAGAAACTTGCAGATACTGACGTTTAGCTTCAGCAGTTAGCGAATGCAAGGTCGCAAAAGTTAAAATTAAATCCACAAATGTGTACAAAGATCGGAACATAAATAGCAGTTATTCCTGGTACGGAACTGTTTCGTATGCATTACTCTTGTCCTGTCAAATTGCATTGTATTTAGCATAGAAATCAGAAACCTAATCGGTCACCTGCAAACACAAATAATGATCATCCTTTCATAGGATTTCAAGGTTTCTCATTCTTCGATACGTGTTGGTCAGGTCACACAAGTTGCTCGTAGCATGCATGGTAGTTGTAGGCGCATGATAGATGTACTCTAATAAAATCGTAGAGAGCAATCCCACGGCCATTATAGGTGAAACATGAAAAGCCACAGAGATTAACAATAAAGAGGAGATTGTGTACACGTTCATTTGTCCAGTGCTAGATTTTTATCTGTACCTTTATTCTTGGCCATTGTGAATGGTGTCGAAGACTTTACTGGGGAATCCAATTCATTCAAGGCAAAAAAGGGGGTGCAGAACAATTCTTTTGTGTCCTCTTGTAATATAGGCACCTTAATACTACTGTATCCTTTTAAAGGCACCACTACGATACAGTATCCTTACAACTAGTACTACAACACTGCGGTATACTTCAGAGGCACCACAATGATAGATTCGTCAAAATGTTTATTATACTATAGTATTCCAAAAAAGACACCACAAACACACGGTATCCTTAGGGAGGTGCACAGGTTTAAAACTATTCTCTTCGTCCTTTTGTAGTGGCTCCAGAGGGCCTCAAATTATGTCGGGCCTTGACTTGATTGTATACAAGACTCTTTGCAGAAGTGTTATTTACTTATTTACTAAGGTTTCTGCAGGAGTGTTAATACGTGTGTTACAGTACTGTCTGCAGCAATGTTCATAATTGTGTTATAGCATCAAAGGAACGGCACTGAACTGTAAAAGACGGAGTCTGTCACAACTGTCGCGATAAATTGATAATCCAATTCTGCAGAAGTATTAATAAAATCTCATTTACATTCATTTTCTTAGCATTTTTGTAAATAAAGCACCGAATGTCTATGACACAGAAACAAGAATGCAAATGAGTGTAATCCGAAAATTAATCATCTTTTAAAATTGTGTTACAGGGGGACCTAACACTCAGCTGCTGTTATTCTTCCCCTGGGATGATGTAGCGAAACTCAGCTTAACAATAAATAAATAAACATAACTAAATAAATCCAATGTTGTACGATGGTCTAATTTCGAGTATATAATATCCACTCTGAAACTACAAGGAAACGTATTCTTATTCCTACAAAACTTGTTGTTGTTCTTCTTCAGTGTATTTTTAAGCTTGCGTCTGTGCTAACACTTCTTACTC
Source organism: Oncomelania hupensis (assembly GCA_036898135.1). Lineage (NCBI taxonomy): Eukaryota > Metazoa > Mollusca > Gastropoda > Littorinimorpha > Pomatiopsidae > Oncomelania > Oncomelania hupensis. The sequence goes on along the minus strand of CM072512.1, from coordinate 61,006,643 downwards.
CTTGAGTACCCTTATAGCGGATTGTCTAACGCGGGTCTTCGACATTGACCCCAACTCAAAATCAACTATGTTTACGTTGTATGTACATACACTTGTTGTAAAAGCAATACTCATTACCCTGCCCTGCTTTGGGTTGGCAAGCTCAGGTATTGGACACCAAGTAATGAGCCATACTCAACAAGAAACAATGGTCGACAACGTTTATATATATAAATGAACATGCAAAAAATATTTATTGCCCTATTAGTATAGCCTATCCCATATTGGGTTGTTAAGTTCAGGCTTTCGAACCTTCAGCAGAGCCCCATTCAAACAAATCATTTGTTTACAACCTATCCTGACTCATATTTTTGCTGTTGTACTTTTACACTGTACAGGTTTTAGAACGTACCGAAATAACTACGTGTTTTACATCTACTTAGATCTTCCTGGGGGTTTATATTTCTCAAAAACATGTCTTTACGCCGACATATTTCGAAACCAACTTAAAACATCACATAACCAACAGACCCTAGAAACACCTTTTAACCCAACAACAACAACAAATCTCCCTCTCTCTCTCCACACACACATACACACACCCAGACACACACACACACACACAAACACTCACACTAAAACAAACAAACAAAAACCTGCGTCTTACTATAGAGCCGCGCCTATTTAAAATTGCTACATAGCACATGTAAATAATAATAATAATAATAATACCGGATGCTAATACGCGCTTTACTTCGAATGATTTCGAACTCAAAGCGCGGCGACCTATACCAACATACACGCTCACGTGCAACAAATATATTACAGACACACAACAAGGCACAGCCACAGACAATACTAACAGCAGCTGAATCACACACACACACACTAATTCAGAAATAAACTAAAAACACTACACAAAAGACATACATTTTCGCCGTTTTGTAGGCCCGCTTCTTACTCACCTTGCTACATGTAATACTAATAATAGCAATTGATCCAACATAAAAACGGATCGACAAATCTATCCGACGCAGCTGAACAACGACACCAAAGAGTCTTAAGTGTATTTACGACCCGAACAGTTGTTTCCGTCCCTTAAAGTTGACAAAACCGCTGGTAACACGTTTGCAGGCAATTTACGAATAAAGCCACAAACATTCTGTGTTCTTATCTTCAAAAGAAAGCTTTCCAAGATCTCTTGTTTGGTATACAGTTACGTAAGACTGCAATAGATTTTATTTAACAAAACCAGACTCAATTTGTACGTTAAATGTTTTCTAATAGCCAATCGAGAAAATGGTGAGCTACATTCTGTGGGGATGAAGAGGAGAGGAGAGAAGGAGAGGGGTTGGGTGGAGGGTGGACGAGAAAGAAAGAACTCGTTCTCGATATGGAAACGGTGATCTACATTATGTTTTTAATTTGGGAGAGGGAGGGGCGAACTTGTTTTCAATGTGGGTTTGCTATACAGTGACGTAACAGTGCATACTAATTGCTACACACACACACACACACACACACACCAACCCACACACACATGCACACACACCATGATGATGAATTCGTGCGAAAAGCTTTTTTTCCCACAAGGGACCTATAAGATAGTTTAAACTTCTCAAAATTGTTGAAGATGGGATATTGTACATTTACTGTATATAATAAAACAACATTATCTTAAGTACGCGCCTCAAACATGACACTAAGGAGGTTCATTAGCATAGATAAAACCACTGTTTTCCTTTTCTTCCGACCATGCAAAATCAAAGCGTTATAACGAATAAGTATTTACATATAGCCAATTAGCCCTAAACCATACGAAAGTATTAGATGGGCGCTCAGCTGAGAGCAAACTTTAAAAGTGAGTTATATTCTATATAAATTGTAACTTTGTTATTAAAATGAGACAAATATTTAAGGAAAACAGAAGGCAAAACAAAACAAAAAATATAGTAAACATTGTTAAGCCCTAGCTTAACTGGGCGAGACAAACCGAACCTTGTCTCGGCGAACCAGAGGTCAAAAATGCGGTTTTATTCTTAATTGGGTCTTCCCGAGACCAGCCGAGACGAGACAGGAGATCGGGCGTCACGGCGAGCTCTTTCGTTTCTGAACTGGGTCTATTTTTAGCTGCGTCGAAACTGACATACCTGACAAAGTTACGTTAGCGACAATGGCGGCCTTCGATCGTGAATTGAAAACTGCAGAAGATTTTGGCGTTGATCTAGCGCTGTATGTCTGTTACGTTGAAACGCGAACGAAAGTATGTCGGAAGCGTGTACGATAGATCTAATCGTTTCGTTTTGCAAAGTATTCAATAATGGAGTTTATTTACCTTTGATTTGAGTTTGCATTGTTGTTAGGAGAGGCTTTGTATAACGTTGATAATTTTCGTTAGTCGATATTGTTGGAGAATCTTCTGGATCCGTTTGTTTACTAGCGATCGAAGCTTCTTGATGGACGTAGATAATGGAGAACATTCTTTTGACATGTATGACGTAAGTCAGTGATGACGATCTTTTATTCGATTGGTGGCAGTGCGTCATTTCTACGGTATTCGAAATTCTTCCGGAAGAGAGAGAGGTTATTTAATCGTGTGCCGAGTTGCTGTTGAGATAGTATAGTTGTTGAGAGTTGCTGTGAAAGTTGTTGAGTTGAGTTGAGAATTGTATGCAGTTGTTGGTGTGTGTGCTGAATAAAAAGTGGAAAACTTCATACGTCGACTTAGTGACTTGTATGCTGCTTGAGCGGGTTGCGTGAATAAACGAATCTGAGTTACACAACTATCAGGAATTCAAGCATCGGGGCTGAATCAGATACTGATAGGAAAACACCAACATCAAACAGAGTGTAACATTTTGGGGGTCAAGCCGCGATTCACGCCATAGCCAAGGGTTCAACTGCTACAACAAGCGAGTCAACGTTACGAGAGGCAGTCATCGAGGGTAGCCGCCAACGAGTTGCGTCGAGAGGGGCCAACATACTGGGACTACATCCGATAGGTTCGGGTTGACTGCAAGGGCGTGTAGTCGCCGAAGAGTTGCTTCGTGAGCGAACAACAGATCGGGACTACGTTGCTGCCGTAAGACTACGTCGAGGGACAGTCTCGGAGCTACATCGCCAGTATTAGAGAGAGCGACGAGCGGACGTCGCGTCTACTTCAGCACAGGAGCGTATACATCAACACCAGCGTGGTGCAGCGTCGCATACGACGAGGACAGCGGGGCCTGCGTCAACGAAGGCGACTAGTGACAAGCATCAGCGCTACTGCAGAAAGCGTGCTGTTCTAGAACAGTCTAGAAAGGTACAGCACAGTCAAGAACTTTCCAGAAAAAAAAGAAGAACTCTACAGTCAAGAACTTTCTAGAAAAAGAACCTTCTAGAAAAGAACTTTCTTTAAAAGAACTTTCCAGAAGCATCAAAATGGCTGACTTCTGGCAGAAAGGGGTTGAACTGAATCTAAAAGGCAAGCAGCTGACGGAGTACGTCAAGTCTCAGGAGAGAATACGAGAAAGAGAATTGGAAGAGAAGCGTCTAGAAAAAGAAATAGAACTAGAACAGAAGCGTCTAGAAGTAGAAGAGCAGCGTCGCCGTGAAGAACGAGAATTAGAAGAGCAGCGTCGCCGTGAAGAACGAGAATTAGAAGAGCAGCGTCGCCGTGAAGAAAGAGAATTAGAACAGAAGCGTCTAGAAATTGAACAGCAGCGGCAAGAAAAAGACAGAGAATTCGAGCTGAAGCGTCTTGAGTTCCAGCTAGAAATGGCGCGTATCCAGCAACAGCAGAATGCGCCACAAGTTATCAGTGACAACAAAGCTCCAAAATTGCCAGCATTCGTCGACGGGAAGGACCAGATCGACAGCTATCTGGCGAGATTCGAAAGGTTCGCCGAAAGCTCCAATTTGGCAACCTCGAGACTGGGCGATTCGACTAAGTGCACTTCTGACAGGGCAAGCGCTCGAAGTTTACACCAGACTGTCGAACGATGACGCCAAAAACTACGACGTCTTGAAAGAGGCCCTATTGCAGTCCTACAACTTTACAGAGAAGGGCTACCGTAAACGCTTCCGTGAATGCCGGCCTAAGTCAGACGAGACGCCAAAGCAGTTTGTGGAGCGCCTGTCGTCATATCTACACAAGTGGGTGGAGTTATCAGGCGAAAGCAAGTCTTACGACAGTCTCCATGACCTGATTGTGAAAGAACAATTTCTCAATGCCTGTCACAAGGACCTAGCGACCCACTTAGAAGAACAAAAGCTGCAGACGCTTAAAGATGTGACTGAGGCTGCTGAAAGATATCTCATCGCTCATGGGAAAACCCTGGGGCCACCCAGCGCGACGAAACATTTTCAGAAGACTGGAAACCATGTGAACCAGATCCAGGGGAGCCAGACGAACCAGAGACAGACGGACTCCACGCCTCCTCCCAGGGAAGGGCATTCAAGAGGCTGTTTCACTTGCAACGCTACAGACCACAGAGCGGCTAACTGTCCTCAAAACAAAAGTAGCGGACAGCGGAGCAGTACGGACAATGCAGCGGCGGGCAACCGACAGAGACGTTTCTCCAATCTACGGCAAACCAGTAGATCTGACCATCAAGTGTGCGGCGGGAGCGTCATTCTTCCGAGTGAGACCGAGCGCGCAGCTACTCCCGCGGACGTGCAAGAGTGCATAACCGATGGCCAACTTCTCCTTGCCAACGGGAAATCCATCCCCGTCGTCGCCAGCGCAGCTGTGACCGTACAGAACATGCCTGTTTCCAAGGGACGCGTCGGAAATCATGAAGTGACTGTTTTAAGAGACTCTGGCTGCAGTGGGGTCATCGTCAGAGAAGACCTAATCGCTAAAGAACAGTTCACTGGCGATTCAAAATGGACACTCATGGCCGACAGCAAATGTGTGAAAGCGCCAGTTGCAAAAATTCATGTCAACACCCCTTTCTACGTAGGCGAAGTCGAAGCGGTTTGCCTGAAGAAGCCGCTGTATGATTTAATGATCGGGAATATCGACGGCGCGAGACGACCCGACGACCCCGATTCAGAGTGGAGTCCTGCCTCAACTCAACACGTCGAAGTTGCGGAGGAGGATCCATTGCCATTTCCCGATGGAGACATTACAGAGCTGCTACGGGACAATGTGGTTACTCCGGCTCAGCCCTGCCGACCAGAGATCGTCGGTGCTGTCACTACCAGGGCCCAGGCCAAGAGAGACAAGACGTCTACGCCACTGAAGGTCGCCGACAACTCTAAAGCTGCCATCGTGGACAGAGATAAGCTTATCCAGCTCCAGGAAGCTGATAGCACTTTAAACAAGTACAGGAACCGCCAAGACCACGTGACCAAAGGCAGTGGTACGGTCTATTTCGAGGTGAAGGCCAAGATCCCGTATCGAATCTTCCAGCATCCGAGGGTCAACGGAGGTAAACCACTACGTCAAGTCTTGGTACCGTTACCCCTAAGGCGCCAGGTGATGGAAGTAGCGCATGACTCTATCATGGGAGGTCACCTAGGCATCAGGAAGACGTCAGACAGAATCCAGGCGGTGTTCTACTGGCCAGGGCTTCATGCGGACGTCAGCCGTTTCTGCCGATCATGTGACATTTGCCAGAAGACCATACCTCGAGGAAGGGTCCCGAAAGTGCCTGTGCAGAGGATGCCTCTGATCGACCGACCTTTCAAGAGGGTGGCCTTAGACTTAATCGGCGAAATAAGACCTCCGAGTGAAGAAGGTCATCGATGGGTACTGACTTTAGTGGACTATGCGACTCGATACCCAGAAGCAGTGCCACTGAAGAAGATTGACACTGAATCTGTAGCAGAGGCACTAGTGGACATGTTCAGTAGACTTGGAGTGCCTGAAGAAATTCTGACAGACCTCGGGACGCAGTTCGTCTCTGACTGTATGAAGGAGGTCAACAGACTGCTGAGCATCCGGCATTTAACTACGACACCCTACCATCCAATGTGCAACGGGCTTGTCGAAAAGTTCAATGCTACGTTGAAGTCCACCCTGAAGAAACTGTGCAGCGAGCAGCCCAGACAATGGCATCGCTATATCAACGCCTTACTTTTCGCCTACAGAGAAGTACCGCAGGAGTCCACCGGCTTTTCTCCGTTCGAGCTGCTGTACGGAAGAACCATCCGAGGGCCGATGCACATCCTAAAAGAACTGTGGACGAAAGAAGTAGACACCCCAGAGGTGAAGAACAGCTACCAGTACGTGTTTGAGCTACGGGAGAAGCTGGAGCAGACTCTCGAGATAGCCAGAGAAAACCTGAAGAAGTCCCAAGACTGTGGAAAGCACTACTATGATCGTAGGGCTGTGAGCAGGAAGTTCAAACCTGGCAACAAAGTGCTGGTGCTGCTACCTACCGATCATAATAAGTTGCTGATGCAGTGGAAAGGCCCGTACGAAGTGGAGACCGTGGTGGGGATCAACGACTACAAGGTGAAGGTCGGCCAGCATTCCAAGATATACCACGCCAACCTCCTTAAGCTGTACGTAGAAAGGCCATCAGAGACTGTACATGCAGCAACAGCAGCTGTGACCGACGTCAGCTTTGACAGCGAAGAACTGTTGGAACTGGGAGACTTCCATAGCAAAGAAGGCATCAATGATGTTAAGCTAGGACCAAGCTTGACGGAAGGTCAAAAGATGGAGCTCAAGGACCTTATGGGCGAGTTTCCCCATAGCTTCAGTGATGTCCTAGGCTCTACGACTTTGGTCGAACATGAAGTCCACACCCAGACCTGGAAGGAGCATCTGCAGACCATGAGGGAGCTGTTCCACCGTCCCGCAGAAGCCAACCTGACCGTGAGACCCAGCGAATGCATTCTGGGAGCTGACAACGTCGACTGCGTCGGACATCCGATGGAAGAAGGAGACAACGGAGGACGCACTGATTCCGGGGAAGCCCACGTGATCATCGTCTTTGACCCTGGGCCGATGACGACCGCAACTGACGAGGGCGTCGATTCCTTGCGAACGAAAGAACATTGACTGTGTGGACGAACTAAGAATATTGGTAATGACAGACTTGAAAATGAAAAACGTTGACTGGGTAAATGATCTGTGAACATTGACAGTATCCAGAAAGACTTGCAGATGAGAAACTTTGACTCTGTGTGAATGAACTGTGAACACTGACATTATCCAGGCAGATTTGAAGATGAAAACCATTGACTCTGTGTAGATAAGCTGAGCGCAATTACAGTATTCAGAAAGTCTTAAATTAGTTTCAATTGAGGACTTTGTTTGTGCATTACGTTTCAACGTTGTTGAAAGAAATTGGGTAAATTTGTTCTTGAGTGGGGGGTTATGTTACGTTGAAACGCGAACGAAAGTATGTCGGAAGCGTGTACGATAGATCTAATCGTTTCGTTTTGCAAAGTATTCAATAATGGAGTTTATTTACCTTTGATTTGAGTTTGCATTGTTGTTAGGAGAGGCTTTGTATAACGTTGATAATTTTCGTTAGTCGATATTGTTGGAGAATCTTCTGGATCCGTTTGTTTACTAGCGATCGAAGCTTCTTGATGGACGTAGATAATGGAGAACATTCTTTTGACATGTATGACGTAAGTCAGTGATGACGATCTTTTATTCGATTGGTGGCAGTGCGTCATTTCTACGGTATTCGAAATTCTTCCGGAAGAGAGAGAGGTTATTTAATCGTGTGCCGAGTTGCTGTTGAGATAGTATAGTTGTTGAGAGTTGCTGTGAAAGTTGTTGAGTTGAGTTGAGAATTGTATGCAGTTGTTGGTGTGTGTGCTGAATAAAAAGTCAGAAGTCTCCTCTCTGAAAATCCTTACGGGAAGAGAGGGGACTATAAACTGATAAACATAACATAACATAACATAACATACGTCGACTTAGTGACTTGTATGCTGCTTGAGCGGGTTGCGTGAATAAACGAATCTGAGTTACACAACTATCAGGAATTCAAGCATCGGGGCTGAATCAGATACTGATAGGAAAACACCAACATCAAACAGAGTGTAACAATGTCCTAAGCGAGAACGAAGGGGCAGCAGAAAGAGAAAAAAAGCAAAAGGCAACACTTCCCTGTGTGTTGCAAAGGCACCAGCAAGGTGCATTTCATGCACTGGTGCAAGAGTTGGCTGAACAGCTCAGTGGCTATTCAATGATTTATTATTTTTACTGATTCAGTATTTTCATTGTTCTCCAGTCTAAATTAAGTTTGGATTTGGCGCACCTACTTATTTTAAGTGTTGTAGTATTTCTTTAGATCAGTTGTCATTGACATTGATAGATTTTTCAGCAAATCAAAATAGTGTCTCGGGCAGGTTTGCTGCGCACGAACGGCAAGACAAAAGGCCGGCCCGCGACACGGCGAGACACGTCTCGATGTTCTCGCCGATCCTGTCTCGGATTGCTCGCCGAGCTTAGTTAAAGGGCAAGGATGGTTCGGGTGTCTCGCCGAGACTGTCTCGGGTGTCTCGCCGAGACAAGGTTCGGGTTTGTCTCGCGCAGTTAAGCTAGGGCTTATGGCTTACTTCCAAGTTGCAGTAAATTTTAAGAATGAAAAAAAATCGCAATATTGTATCATGTAATTTTAAAATTTTACAAATAATTATCTGTCCTTAATTATTTTTATCCTCGTTCTAATTTTTTTAAATTTATTGCGCATGTGATCGTTTTTTTTTTTCTCACTTTAAAATGATCTCATTCTATCTTTGATAAGATAAAGCAAACAGTGTATTTTAAGTTTTCGAAGCTCACAAAAGTAAACACACACACATTTTTAATGTAATTACATACCGTCGCATATTTCTATCTAAATGCGCGTACATTCGGTAGCAGTACAGCCAACATAACATTTCTTCCGCTAATCTATATGACCACAGGTGCATGTGATGGCTCTAAGAATCCTATCGCACGATGTGTTTATTGCATCTGCCCTTTTTTTTTTCTAAGTTTTAACCTATACATAAGAAAGGCGCAGGAGGAGGAAGAGAAAAGGAGAAGCAACGAAAGAGGAATACGAGGGGGAAACAGAAGAAGATAAGGAGCCGGAGGAGGAGGAGGAGGAGGAGGAGGAAAATCAACAACAACAAAAGAAAAGAAGAAGAAGAGCAGAAGACAAGATGTAATCAGTCTCAGAACCCTATCTCACTATGGCTTTATTCATCTAAACTTTCGCTGAAGAAAAAAACCACTATATTAAGCAGGGTGAGAAAGACGGAGGAAGACGAAAGTGGAGGAGACCGAATAAGAGAGCGAAGAAATAAGAAAACCGAAGGATAACAACAAGAAGAAGACGTGATGGTCTTTTAGACGATTTGCTCATTGCGTCTTCATGATTGCTAATGGCGAACCTCTACACTAAAACGAAGAAGAAGAAGAAGAAGAAGAAGAAGAAGAAGAAGAAGAAGAAGAAGAAGAAGAAGAAGAAGAAGAAGAAGAAGCAACAACAACAACAACACAAAATAACCGACAACCAAGAAAATAAAAAAAAACGTCAGATTTGAAAACCAAACTTGAAAATTGCGTAATCCATTAACATGAGGTCGGATAATGGTTACAATTCTTTCGTCTAACTGTGTCACATTTAATATGGTTATTTAGTTTAAGCTCTGTTTCGTGATACCCTCACACACCCCTCATAAATGGAACCCCGCACAAAAAAGCATTATACACTACCGTTACAACTGTAATTATATTCCGAATATTAAAATGAAACAAATATAGATCTATGTCAATAAACGTGCTAGATTGCCTGATCTCGAATTACGCATAGGTGGGTGGGAAATAGATTCCTTAAGCTTCGGTAGATTATGTTTTCTTGCTGTATAGATCGAATACTTGCATTGCGCAGGGATAAAGGGTGGGACATAGATTGTTGGTAGCTTAGACAAGGTTATGTGCTTTACTGCTCTCTTGTCCTATAAATCCAATACTGTTATTGCGGAGGGATCTATAAATTCAGTAAATGCTCACGCTCTTTTAAGCCTGGTGCTCGGATCAAAGGATTTGTAACGTTCACAACTTATTGACCAGGGACGCCTAAGTCCTGATCATATTGTGACAGCTTGGTGTGTACCTTTATGGCGCTCGTACAGTAATTACTACTCCTTCGGAGGAGAGTATAAACCGAGGTCTAGTCTGTGTCGCATGCATTCCATCATAACGGACTTTAAAGATCCTGACGCTCATGTCCTAGACGGGTGAGTGGCAGTGACAAGAACACACCCAGCATGTACCTTGGGTTAAGCGCTTCACTTAGGGCTACTGTACTTTCCAAAATGAAAGTGCCCGAATTTCACCTTGGTGATAATAAAGTTGTTAAAATAAACAAATAAAAATAATTGCATATTTAAAATGAATAATGAGAGTGTTCAAGCAAGTCAGTGTTTTCTTCTTTCTGAGGATATTATGAGAAAAACAAGTATATGTAAAGTTTCTCCTTTCTTCTCGCTAATTATGAATCAACGTATTAATTTATGCTTCCTAACACGAACGAGTCATCTAATATCTGTGAATATTACAATGCTGGACCTAGTTAATAGTTGCATTTTTATTATAACTGAGAATAGTAAACAAACCCAACACCAAAACATTAAAAAATAAATGAATGAACTAATAAATAGATAACTACATAAAGTAAAATAATAAATAATTGACGCTCAAGACGATGTTCGCAGCGATTTTTGTAATCGAGCTTGACAGTGCTTGCATCGTGAGTCAGATGCTGATTTCGACCACTGCCTTGTGCAGTTCTTTGAACCGATTAGTATAATATATAACAACAATTATTTCTTTACGTGTAGCCTCGGCTAATTATAAAGTACAATAAACACGCTGAATAAAATAATAGGTAAAGGTAAAGGTGGTAAAGGTTGTCCCATAGCCTTGTGGCCGTAGGGGAGCGTGATGTTGGAGATTACACTTATCTTGGGCCAGCGTACTGAGGGTGATGCTCATCTCTCTCCCTCGCTGCTTTACCTTCCCCACCTTTAACAGAGTGGGTACTCAGTCACAGTTGAGTCAACTGGGGGCGTTGTTATTTGTCGCTTCACGTTTTGCGTTCACCCATCCAAGTGCTAACCGCACTGGAAGGTGCTTAACTTGCGACACAGGAGCGAGTGCTCCAACCACTGCGCTATCCGACACCCCTTATATAAAAGGATCCCAAAACGGTACGAAAAATAATAATGAGGGGCCGGGTAGCTCAGTTGGTAAGAGCGTCTTGCTAGTAACCGAAAGGTCGCTGGTTCGAATCCCGGATTGGTCAACGTGTGATCATATTATTTTCCCCTTTACCAACAACTGGCCCGCTGGTGTCAGTATAAATCGGTCCAGTAGTCACCTATATGCGAAAGTGTCGTGTGACTATAATCTACAAACAACAACAACAACTACGAAAAATAGTACACTTCATTGACGCTCTCACATTGCTACATTTGTAAAAAAAAAAAAAAAAAAAAAAAAAACGAATTTCCAAAACACCGAGCTATAAAACGCAGAACCGTACAGACTCGTACTCGCAGAAACTAAGTCGAGTCTATTGAATCACAGAAAAAAATTCATTTTGAAAATAGCAAAGCTCTTTTACACAATTTTAGAAACTGCACAAAATTAGATTGAAGACTGTTGTGTAAAAACTCGGTCCCGCTAGTAATACTTCCAAGATCTATTTGTCAAAAATGTCGGCCAAAGCAAATAAACAGCCCGCTACATAGCTTGGATTTCTTTTAAACCTACAGCGGCAGTCTTTATTTTCACAGGGAAAATAAAAAGCTGACACAAAACGTAAACATATCTGACATAATTACTATCAACATGGGTTTTAAAATAGAAGAGTTTATAACGCCTAATTTAACTCCGACATCGAACATAATAACATCAACTGTTGTTGAATTTGAATAAAGACAAGCGAAACATTTGAGGAAGCAGAGCAAAGGGACAGAACGGGAAAAAGTCGACTAAAGGTCATCACTTTGTCTAGAAAAACAATGACATCCCCATCAAAACAGGTAACATTATTACTAAGACAAACATGCATGTCGGTCGAACTTAATAGCGTTTTGAAAAGGTTAAATTATCAATTACAATACAAGCAGTTTAATTTAATTCAATGGCGCTTTTAACATTCTGATCACTAACGACAGATTCAAAAGATACGAATGTAAATAACATTATTTTAGTCACCATACCACACTATTTTGACAAGGACCCTGCGGTGTAATGACAAAACAAACCAATTCCATTTTTTGTGACATACAAATAAACCCACTTGAGAAAAAGATTAAATGAGTTTGCAAATTCAAATACCAATGTCAGGCGCACTTAGATTGAAAAATCCTAATACGTTAGTTATCAAAACACGAACAAACAAACGAAGTCATCATTTACACAAAAAAAGCTATTTTCTTAAACTCTCGAAAACAATTCGGGTCATCATCGCAGCGAAGCATGGCAGCAAAAGAGCAACGTCACCCCAGACGAATTGGATAGAACTTAATGCTTGCTGTGTGTGTGTGTTGCTATTGTTGTTAATTGTTGGTGGTATTTATTATCTGGCACTCATCTGCCTAGGCCACGAAGGTCAGGCTATGTAAATCCGTGCGATAGAGTGCATTTGTACAAAGAATAGGCCTCGGTTTAAACTCCTATCCGAAAGAGTAAGATATCTGAAATACTCAGTGTTATAGAAATGCAAGAGCTGTCGCAATATCGTTATCGCCATTAGCATAAACTTTTATTTGTAATATCACTATTAGGCAAGCAACATCAAAGAAACAGCATGCAACAGACGTGTCTATAGAAGTTGTAGTAGTAATAGTCGTAGTAGTAGTGGTAGCAGCAGCAGTAATAGTAGTAAAAATAGTAGTAGTAGTAAAAGCAGTAGTAGTAGCAGTAGTAGTAATAATGTGCCTGGAATTAGTATTTATTGTTGGACAGTGCTGAAAATAGGTTGTATTGTTATCCTCTAGTAACAATGCGTTTCGTAGCAAGTCTGGGGAGGAATGGAGGGAGATATCGTGGGAGGGAGGGAGGGAAAGAGAAGAGAAAAAGGTAGGTAGGGGGAGAAAGGCAAGAGAGAGAGAGAGAGAGAGAGAGAGAGAGAGAGAGAGTGGGGGAGAAAGAAAGAAAGAAAGAAAGAAAGAAAGAAAGAAAGAAAGAAAGAAAGAAAGAAAGAAAAGGAAAGAAAGAAAGAAAGAAAAAGAGAGAGAGAGAGAGAGAGAGAGAGAGAGAGAGAGATAGAGAGAGAGAGAGAGAGAGAGAGAGAGAGAGAGAGAGAGAGAGAGAGAGAGAGAGAGAGAGAGAGAGAGAGAGTTTGTAACTACAAATGCACGTTACTACTACTATTAAATAAAGATAGTTCTGTGTTCACTGCTTCTACAGAACGATGTTCAGAAAGCCAGAAGTGGTTCAACCCAGCTTTGTGTTTTGTACCAGTAGGTAGATATTCAATGACGGATACAGCTACACACTACGTAGCAGAGACGGCCGAGGCTTCTGCAGCATGATGGAGAGGGAACGTAAGTCGGAAGCCTCTGCCGTCTCTGCTACCCAGTGTGGTCCAGCTGTAGCCAAGGTCAGTGGTGCTCAGTCAAGCAGTAGTTACCTGTCAACTCCTATCTTACTTGACACTATTTACTACAAAGGCAGTCTTGTTGGCAGTTTGACATCTCATTTTTCTTTATTTACCTGAATACTCAAAGAAGTAAAGACGGCATAAAAGTGTGTAAGTCAATATTGAAGATTCGTTTTTATCTTGAAGATTTAATTTCATCTAAACTGTAAAATCTCTTTTTTTCGATATAACATTACCAACTTTTGCCGACCAACCATCTCACAAAGTTCCAATGATTTGAACTCGATATCTAGGACTTTGCCTAAATCAAAAACTTTATAGCGCAGCCCGCGTGGATATTTTGATTTCTAGGCTTTGGATTTTGGGATTTTCTTCGTCACCCATGCGGGCAAAATTCGGGATGCCTTCTCAGCGAAAGCGCAGCAGCCTCAAGAACAGCGCTACCCAGGACAGGGGTTTGGGGTACGGCCTATATATTGCGTGCTGGCACAAAGGCAGAACGTTTGTTTATGTTTGTCCCTTGTGATATCAGGCTCATTATCTCACTCTTCACGCTTTCATCTACCCCTCACCCCCACCCCTCTTCGACACCATTCCGAGTCACCTTGTATATAAAACGAAAACTTCAAAGTACATAATCATCGTTTTTTTTAATGTTTGAGTCACTATCGAGTGTTGTCGCACTCTTTTATTGAAATGAATGAGAATGTTCTATGCCTACTCCTTTGTCTCATTATTTCCCATCGTCTATGTCTTTCTCCCCATTGGCCGTAAAAAATCCAACAAGTGTTTACAAATATTTAACATTCTACAAAATCAATGTTCTCTTTTTATCCTACACTTGTTCATTTTCTACCCATCCACCCACTCCCAACACACACTTACTTTCAATTTTGCAGGGACTTTGAAATGGATATTACCACTGAAACACATTAATATGGCAAAATTAAGGACACATAAATAATTATATCTAACCAAGTCTTCTGTTGCATTAGTTGACACTCTGTGGAAAAGTGAATGTTACGTTGTCAGAATAACTGTAGAATTGCTACCATCACATTTATTTTCAATCTGCAGTACTTTTTAAAGTTTAAAACACACTCATACCACGTTTCTACTCACTTTGCACATATTTAACCTTTTCTACAAAGTAATTAAGTAATTATCTTTATTATGTCAAAACAACTATACAATGTTACCAATATTTTACAACGGCATTTTCTAGTACCTTAACAATTAATATTGTGACTGAACACGTATAACAAAAAACTGAACAAAAAACAAACAACAAAAACCCCGCGAGAATGTCACTAAGCCATTTGAGCACATAGTACTTCTAAAATCAATAATAGCACTGAGCACACTTGTAACACATGAATGTTAATAAGCCAACTTTGCAGTAATGTAGTACTTTTCCAGAGACCCAGCTGTGACCTGTTGGTATGCGTGAAAGTAACAATAACTGCCGCATACGAAATCAACCAGATTTTGTTCTCACTTGTCTGCAAGCTATTACATAAAACACGTCACTACTGATAGGACCGTTATTAGTCTTAGTGTCGTCAATCTAGTCTCACTGTTGATCTTGGGGACTTTTGCAGAAGTTATAACAGTTTTTGTGGCCACGATTACACAGAACTACATTATTAATGAAACGACAATTATGACTAATGTCCACTTAAATATAATTACATACAATTGTGGTCAACTTCAAGTCCACAAAATTCATCAAGACACTGTTGAAATTGTAATTGTGTCGAGCATCTACGTGAACCTTTAAACTCACAATATCCACCTGGAACAAAATGGCTTTGCCTCATCAATTCACAGTAGGCTCCTAAACTAACAAAGTTCGATCCCAGCACATCTTAACTATAGAAAACATCAATTTAGCACGTCACTGCGTTTTACGAAAGAGCCTCCACTTCTAAGGGAAGAAGACAGAGAACCTTAACTTTTGCTTGAATTAATAGTACCAAAATTATGTGTACGTGTACCTTTAACTCATAGTATAAACTTCACTACATAGCATATCCCTGCATACTCAAGTCATAGTCTTAAGAACATCAATTCATGCACAATAACAGGGCTTTGCGTTGTTACCGCTGTAAAAAGATAGGACCAATGTATCGAGTTGTTATGTTATGTTATGTTAAAATAAATTAAAGTCCCACGTCACATAGCGAATAGGGGACTTGTATCGAGTACCTAAAAGAGTGCCTTAAGTGTATTTATTAACAGTACCTTTACTAGGTGCACCTTCACTTCACAATTACCAAGTCCACATTTAGTATCCCTATAGAAGCTTACTGAAGTCTTATAAGAGCATCAACTCAGCACATGAGTTGTTCTCCAGCACGCTTTGCCGCTATAAAACAAATAACTAATACGATATACACCCCTCAGTATCTTTCAACGTACAGTAGTAACCAGTAACACCCACAAGCTCCCGAACTATTTCTCCGGGTATCAAGTCAGCGTAGACTGTCTTTATACTACAAATCAACTCGGCACCAGCAGCTTCCGTAGTTTACTCCACTCGCGCCATTCTTAAAAAAAAAGGGAGAGAAAAAAGGCAGAAAGCGGCGATTCCCGCCAACTGCACCCGTACTCGTAGGTTAAGTGAGTAAGAGCGGAATGAACGATCAGTGCGGTGTGCGTACCTGTAGTAGTGTATGGCGGACGGAAAGGCCCATTCACTCGATGCAAAGACGGGATACAAAGCATTGTGTCATTTGCCCAAATAAGGTAAAAAGATGTTGCTTTCCGAAAGTATCGATACTTTCGCATCGAGCAATTTCAACGAGCACTTTAACCAAGGTGGACGGAAAGGGTCATCCACTCGATGCCATCTTTTGCAGAAATAAGGTAAAAGTATCGATACTTTCCGAAAGGATCGTGCAATTTCAACGAGCAGTTTGAACGCGCACTTCCGACTTTAGTCGACAACTGTTACTGGAAGTCGTACAAAAGTGGAATCGGAATTTCACGAACATCGAGAATGACTGAGCAGGCAATGCTAATTGATGAGAGAAGAGGGGAGTTGGAATGGCCTCTATTACAAGGCCTTGCTAAGCGTAAATGGAAACAAATCTAGTTTAAGGTTTTGTGTTCATGCATATTTCCCCTGTAAGGTTTTGTGTTCATGCATATTTCCCCTGTAAGGTTTTGTGTTCATGCATTTTTCCTTTCCACGTTTTGCCACCACCACTTCAGGATTGCTCAGAAGTGCGCGTTCAAACTGTTCTAACCTCATTTGGGCAAAAGCATCGTGTCTTTGCATCGAGTGAATGACCCTTTCCGTTCGCCTCAGTTAAAATGCTCATTGAAACTGCTCGATGCGAAAGTATCGCTACTTTCAGAAAGTATCGATACTTTTACTTTATTTGGGTAAAAGACATGATGTTTTGCATCGTGTCTTTGCATCGAATGAATGGGCCTTTCCGTCCGCCATAGTAATGAGACAATGAATCGGACTGGAAGGATTCTCTGTCGACAAACGAGCTTGGTCAGGTAAGCACACTGAATATCAGAGACCCCCCGAGTCAAAAACTAGCATCAGATAGGAATGACTGCCTCAGTAATATCTTATACGGTGGGTCAGATGATGATGATGATGATGATGATGATGATGATGGTGATGATGATGATGATGATGATGATGATGATAATAATAATAATAATAATAATAATAATAATAATAATAATAATAATAATAATAATATTCACTAGAGCTCATAGCGCTTTACAGAAGAAAAAAAAACGATATAAAAATAAAATATATTAATTAATTAATGAATTAATCAAACGTAAAATATGAAATGCCAAATCAGAACTAAACCACGTGATTGTGTTTGAAGTATTTGACAAAGAAAAGTTCAGAATCGAGATTCCTGTTCAGAGCGAAAGGAAAGAGAGGATTGGACAGAGCGCAGAGTTAAAGGGAGACAATTCCAAACTGTAGGGGCTGAAAAGTAGAATGAGCATATTTTATTGGATAAGGTTTTGTTAGTAAAGTATTATACTGAGTGCGGAGAGTGCATGTGTTTCAAATATAAATGTAATCTTTATTGTGTTTATATTTGTATGGATAGTAATGATAATTGCTTTACTGCGGTAGTGGAAATATACGAAAATGTGATTCTGCCCCTGCTGTGATTCTTTTGTAATGATGATGACCATATTAATAACTGAAGGCAATGGAAAAAAAACAACAACAAAGAATATAAACATATTTTTTAAAAATATAAATAATAAGATGATGGGATAAAAATTCTTTTCCAAGAAGCTAATGCCTCACCATGTGGATCAGAGCCCCGAATGTTATTAGTTGAGCTGACTACCTCATGTGAAACAAACTATTTATTTTGCTGAGTGCACAGTAATATTTTGCAAGCCATCTTTCACAAAGAATTGGCACCAGCGACTTAGACCTTCGAAGTAGAGCAAATACGATGGCACAGGAGGTTGGCCACTGACCTAGGTAATTATCCTCTAAAGTTCGATCAAAATCATATAATAATAATAATAACAACAACAACAACAACAACAACAACAATAATAATAATAATATTAATAATAATAATAATAATAATAATAATAATAATAATAATAATAATAATAATAATAATAATAATAATAATAATAATAATAATAAACAATAATAACCGGATAATCTCTAGATAATATAATAGCGATAATACAATAATAGTAACCGGGTACAGAGATTTATGAGGGCTACAACGATTTCAAACTGTTTAGGCAGGTACCAGACTGAATATTAGAGTCTGCTGAACCAAGCACGCATCAGATACTGAAATATAAATAGGTGCATCAACAGTACTTGATAGTGTGCGCCAGATAATACTAAACCCCATACAAAGCAGCAGAGATCTATGAAGGGCACTACGCATTGAAATTGTCCTAGAAAATCAGGCGGGCCAACAAGCCTCTGGTACCTTGTTTGATTCACCTGGCACTTTTATTCTATTTATTTTCTCTCTCTGTCCTTCATTCCCCATCCAGTATCTCCAACCGCTATTGTTTTACCGCTTTACACCTTCCTTAGTCACAGTCTGACGTTACAATATAACATATATAATGTCAATAGCAAAAGAATATCTTCCAGCGAAATAGAGTGCCTTCCATACACTCTTACTTCTAACTTCTTATTGGAATAATTTGGAATAATAACACAGACTTTCGAGCATAACATGAAACCCAGAAGTAATTCGACCTTGCATTTGAATGTTATTCTTACATACGAATTTGGGTACTCATATACGTGATTGGTTCAGCGTATTGTCTTTTAAAAAAATCAAATTTAAAAATCTTTTTATCAATTAACCAGATACAATAGATGTTACATAACATAAACTACACATTGTAAAGGATAAACGTATGTACCACTATGAAACATTCGAGCGAAGGTAAAGGTCATTTTGGTTCTATACTCGATGCCATTGCTGTCCAAGACTTTAGTTCAAAGAGTGACCCGTATCTCTTCATCTGTGAAGAGATAAACCGCATACCCTAACCTAAAGGATTTTTTTATCCATACATCTCTGTAGCTGATCTCTATCTGCTCTTTACATTGTCTCTGTTCAAACTTCCAGAAGCTACTACTAGCCTCCAATTTACACCCTCTCCCCTTGAAAATTTAAAAAAAAAAAAATTCTCTATCCTGTACTTACCGCAAACATACCCCCAAGCCCTCCCCTAACACACACAAAAAGTGATCGCTTTTCTACGCACAATTGTAACCGTGTCTCAGAACTGACAATATTTCCTGTATATCACACTTTCCGGATCCGATGAGCTGCTCAAGAAGTATGGAAGTAACTGACAGATTAGGTTCAGAACAGTATATACGAAAAGGAAACAGGAACCTTCACGGTTTAATATGCAACTGCAAGTATACATCAAAATACCAGTAAGGGAACTTCGTAGCTTCTCCTTAGATCTTTTCCTGAATCATAGATGAGCTGGCGCATAGCCGGAGGTAGCCTGTCCCGTCCTATTTTTAATTTTAGTTCAGATAAGCTTGTCCGTAAAAAAAATGTGAACGTTCAAAATAACTTTTACATCAGCAGTAACGGTAACGTCGTATTTCCTCTTTTCCCCCTAAAACCTGGCAAGACATCGTAGGAAGCGTTTTTTTTTTCCTATTGCTATTTTCTACCCACGTGTTTTTTTCCTCTACTTGCGGGTATAGCTAAACCTACTTAATTTAACGGAGGGTTCGCCTCCAGTGAACAGGTGTGCGCAAAACATCTTGCAATGCTTTTGCCAGAAGAAGCGCATCATTAATCAGAATCATACTAAATTAAAATGACGGCATTGTTCTTTTGTAAATGGCAACAAGATGAATGTAAGGGAAAAAATGACAGTGACATTGGGAATGAAAATAAAAATATCTAAATATTTCATCCATTTATATCACGACTCGGTGTCATCACTCAATATGTTTGCAGATTGCTTTTGTCTAAGTGTCTAATCGAATGCCTTTATGGTGATAGCGGCAGTAAAGTTAGGGAGACCGTATCAAATCTGAAAATGAAAGAATAGAATTCGATTTTTTTTAAACGTTTAATCTATGTAGATCATACTTAAAATTGAACATGGACTCCCCTCGATTGTAGAACTGAACAAAGTCTCACTGCTACAGTGATAGGTATACAGTACCTTGATTATTTTAGATGCTACTGATCAGACACAGCAAAAACCCATCGCACAAACCTGAACATTCCCTCCCCTTCCCCATCCACAGCTCTCAAATTGAATATATTTTGTTTGGTTGGTTGGTTGATATAAGTCAAAAACCATAGAAGGTCGCGGGTTCGAATCACGCGTGGAACGAACTTCAGTGACTTGAGGCACGACAGTTTTCAGAACACCCAGGGTTTTCTTCGGGTACTCCGGTTTCCTACTTTTCTTCAAAAATAATATTGGATACAGTGAATCTAAATGTTTCAAAAACCAAATCAATAAAAATATTTATATTCCGACTTCTGCAATAACGATCTCTTCAGATACCCGCTCTTTGAGCTCGATTGAAGAAAAAACGCGTGATAGCATCCTGTATTATTATTATTATTATTATTATTATTATTATTATTATTATTATTATTATTATTATTATTATTATTATTATTATTATTATTATTATTATTGATTTTAAAAAATCGAAGAATATTATAACAGACACAAGTTGTGTACTCAAATCCCAAATACAGTTGGTTATTTGTACTATATACAACACAAATTCATTGCTTTCATGTCAGCCATGGACGTTCTTAACTCTCCAACCAGCACTGCCCAAAGTAAGAAAAGAAAGAGTAAACTGGGCATTGCTCGCCCCTGAGGATGGACCTGTAGGGTAATCGAGGAACAAGGTTTTACTTTGGTACCCTTTCCTCTGGCCCGCCTGTTAGTCTATCTTAATCTGGAAATCTTTCTTAGCGTCATGCTTAGACGCAGGTGGTCAAACCACACACAGGGCACTTAGTTTCACTATGGAATGTTTGGAAGAAGTAGTAGGAGGAGGACAGACGAAAAAAAAGAAGAGGTCTTGGTGGAACAAGGGGGGAGGGGTGAAGGGCGAGGTGAGGAGAGGAGTGAGGGATGATGTGGATAAGTTGGGAGATAATGAGAACGGGAAGGAGGAGAATGAGGAGGAGACGAATGAGGAGGTGAAAGAGGGGAAAAAAGGAAAAAAGGAAGAAGTGTGGGAAAAAAATGACGAAGAGAATTAGAAGGAGGACGATGTGGACGGATTCTCAAAACTCTCAAAATATGCACCACACCACTTTTGATGTCTACACGGAGAGCTTGATACATACGCACTGCATTAATTTCCTGTACATACTACTAACACACGTAAACCTCCGTAACACTTATTCAACACCCACGCCTGTTGCAAAGACTGTGCGCTGAACGAAAACCACCTTTCCTCTTCTAGGCTAGTATAAATTCCAAGCAAAGAACATTCCGTTTCGGGCTAGCACCCGAATACCCCATAGGAAATGCAGCAGACTTCACTAATTCAGTAATGTCAACCCAGCTAACGAATAGTTCATAGTTAGAGTCATATGAACTGGATAAAAACGTCGTGGTATACAATAACTACAGCAGCAAGAACACAATTGTGCATTCTTGCTAGCGCACGAAATTTTCAGGAAATGCAGTAGACCTAGCTAATTTCCAAACCGCGAGCGAAGGATTCGCAAAGCAAGAGTCACAGGGCGAATTAGCGTAATGGACTTGATCGATCTGGAGGTAAACTAATTTGCCTGATTGTTCAACACAAGAGGGACCTACGTGTGAAGAGCAGAGAGAGAGAGAAGTGTATTGATCCTCGGGAAGTACTGTTGTTACAAAGCGGAATGCCTAATTTTATCACGTCCTCAGTATTACTTCTCATTCTCAGTCAATTAATTTCCCTCCTCCTCTTTCCTTCCCATGGACATTACTTACCATTCAAGTAAACTAATTTCACTCCTCTTTGTTTTCTTCGACTAGTGACTATTCCTCATCAATTTGTTGTACTAAACTACGAAATTTCTTCTCGTTGGAATCAATTAACCTTTCTCCATCTTCGTTGTCATCTCATGACTTCATCAACTCTTGTTGTTAAATGTAGGTACGAAGCAAACTTTACTTCTTTTTCCGACGTCTAAATTAGACCTTTCCAATTCATGTTTTAAAATGTATTCCTAAACCAAAGCCGTATATTAGTTTTTAAGTGGCATGTACCAAGGATGAATGTCCACGGGGTAGTTGTCCTGATACCCTCCTATAAAACGCTCTACAAAACCTGAAGAACTGAGCGAACAACTGGCCACCAGCAAACAAGATATCGTTTCCGAAGGTCAGGATCGAATCCAAGTTTCCACAGACGCGCACTTGCGCCCTGTGTAACTTCACGGACAACTACGTCATATGATCTCCTCAACCGACAGAGAGCGCACATGCTTAAACTGTAGACTTGCATGTGATGATCATAACATAAAAATTAGTATCACAAAACATTATTTTTCATCATCATTGTTTAGATGTATTTCTCTCTCTGAGCTCATCCGGTTTCAAAATCTAGACCCTAAACGCGCATGATCATCTACTCATCCAGGCCTTTAAATTTTTTTTTGTTTTCGCAACATTGAATCCTGATTTTTATGATTATATTTATACAAATTCTTCTTCTTCTTCTTCTTCTTCTTCTTCTTCTTCTTCTTCTTCTTCTTCTTCTTCTTCTTTTTTTTTTTTTTTTTTTTTTTTTAAAAACTGTAATAAACCACCCGGTACACATTGGTCGAAGGCTACCAGAAGCATGCTTTAGTAGTCGCCTCAACAGGCAATAAAGCACGCTCTCATGCTTCAGGGCACTGCTTCCTATACTCTTCAAGCTCTCTAGTGACGGAAAAAGCGCAATTTCACTGTAAAATATATACAGAATGTAGCTCTACAACATTCCGCTCGTTCCATCTCAAAAACTCATTTGCCTTCTAGGATTCTAAAATTGTATGAAACCAAGTGAGGACTCTACCCGGCGTCAACAAACGGTTCGAAAACATTCTCAAACGGTTCGTAAAAGACGGTTGACCTAGAAACAAATACAGTTTGACCTAATTCGTCCCCTAGATGAGACAAAACTTAAATTTTCTATTTTCATGAGTTGATGGGTCAATGCTCCTAGGGATTGAAGCGTATAGGAAGCAGTGCTCTGAATCATGAAAGCATGCCTTATGGCCTGTTGAAGCGACTACTACAGCATGCTTCTAGTAGCCTTCGACCAATGTGTATCGGGTGAATAGACTTTACTTTTAGCCATCGTTCCAAAGCCCCACTAAACTCTTTAATGTAATAATCATTACATCCTAGATTTCTGGAACACCTCAAATTTAGATCTTGGAAGAAACGTTGGTCCAACGTCCAGGATATATACCGAAAACTATAACAAGTAAGTCTACTAACGTGCAACACAATTCATCTGCCTCGGACCAAGACACGAACGGATGGATGCAACTTCTACGTGAGTACCAACAACACCCGGCATGAGAGATACATGTACTAAGTAATTACCGTACTGGTAGGGCGCAGGGTGGCTCACAAGAACAACAAGACGTGCTCTGTCGACGTGGAAGTGGAAACGGTGTGGAATGAAGTATCAGTGGTAGTTGTAATGAACACGGTGGGTGGTTTCCAAAAGGGGTTAGAAACTGTGATGGAAGAGGGTGGCGAAATGGGTACGGATGAGTATGGTCACAGGCTATATAGTACATACAGTAGTAATTAAATAGTATGAGGGGTGCGGGGGCGCGCGCACCTGCGTGTGTGTGTGTGTGTGTGAGAGAGAGAGAGAGAGAGAGAGAGAGAGAAAGGGAAATAAATGAAGTTGAAAACTGAGTTCGGTGTGGATGGTGGTTTGTTAAATGGGGAGGAGGTAAGATATAATCACAAGGGTGTTCTGTGCAATTAAGGGGTACCTCTTGGAATGAAGTGTTGGTAGATTTCATGAAAAGATGAAACAGTAGAGAAGAGAAGAAGAGAGAGGAAGAAGAGAGAGAGAGAGCACTACAAAGGTGGCGGATGATAAAAACACAACGAGAAGAAAAGGAAAATGTGAACTGTGTGGGATGTGAATTAATGATATGGTGATCGCTTGGTGATAACAGAGTAGAAGGCAAAGTTTACAGAAACAATAAAAAGAAAAAAGAAAGAAAGTAAGAAAGTAAAAAAGTAAGTAAAAAAGACAAATGTCGTATTTTGGGATTGTTGAGGGGAGTCGGACCGAGGCAGCGATACAGAGATAAAAATAGAAGTGATGTAGGTGGGTTAAGGATGGTTTGATTGCATCTCCATTCTTCATGGTCGTTTTACCCAGAGTGCATCCTTCACAAGATACCATTTTATCAGCGGGAGGAAACGACGTACAGTGAAATGTAGCAGAAATTCACTGTGGCAACTGAATCCCAGACAAATAAGAAATGGATGAAATATGGGCGAAAAAGTGGAACAGTTTACAGATAATCTAATTGATGAGAATCAAAAGTTAAGTGTCGAATGGTAATGAAAACCGAACTCGTACAGTATCAATAACTGAAAGAATTCAACTTGCACTTCTGCTAGTGAGTATGCGAGGATAAGAAAATAGAAGAAATACATGAATCTGCATGCAGAAACATCCATAAATAAATGGGCAAATAAGGGGCAAAAGATAACGAATGAGCGCCAGAGATTAAAAGGGTGCAGATAATCAAAATTAATGGGTTACCGAATGGTGGTAATAGGGAGAACTGGTGTAGAAGAGAAATGGACGGATACATTGCATTGGGTTTGGGTACGAAGGAGAAGTGAACATCGGCGCAGCAGAACACTTTCCCCCTGGACTGTCACCCTCCCTCCCCCATTCTCCCGTCCCTGAATTTTACCCCCGAATTCTTCCACCCGGATGTTTTCACACCGTGACTTTTTTTCTTCCTGGGACTCTTTCACTCCCTGACTGTTTCCCCTTATGACTTCCTCCTCCCCCCCCCCCCCTTTACAATTTTTAAGATCAACTTGCAAAATCGCAATACTGTGGCGTAAAGAAACGACAGCTTGCATGCGCCTATGAAGTTTATCGAGACTCGGTAGGAGAACTCAATCGCGCTAAGAGTGTCCATCCCTTTACAAATTGGTTGCGCGTTTGTATTCTGACGTGAGAAGTGAGCAGTGGTAGCCACTATAATTGACTCAAAGGTCAAGGTCACTGGAGTCATTTTGCTGCTAAGCTCAATAACACAAAAACGGCTTGAGCAATTTTGAGTTTTCGGAATTGCATACAATGTTTTCATTTACACGCTTTTAGATGTGTACGTATGTGTGTGTGAATGTACGTGTTTTTAAACAAAGATGTTGAATTAAAAGTTGAAATCACACCAATGTGAGAATACACTTTAAAAAAAAATGCATTAACCAAAATATTAAAATAAAATAACTGGGGGAAAACTTGTAGGGGGAAATAATAAAATAACGGGAGGAAAAGTCGTATGGGGAAAGCGTCACGGGGGGAAAGGTCCCAGAGGAAAAAAGTCGCAGGGGAAAACGTCCGGGTGGAAACAGTCCACGGGGAAAGTGTCATAGAATCTCGGCGCAGGAATTAAGATACTTAAAAGTAGACATGGACATCATGAACAAGAAGCAGAATCCTCGTGACAGATGCTATGGATGAGGATCGTCGTGTCTTACAAAATGCACAACGTTTAAGGACATCTTTAGAATGAACAGGACCTGTCCCAAAGCAGAGGATGGCGATGTGTACGATGTGCATTTGTACGTGCATGCATCAGTATGTAAAAGGTCAAGGATAGGACAGGGGAATTCATAAAACAAAAGCGATGTAGGAAGACTGGCTGCAAGGTTAGAAGGAGTTGGGGCATATAAGGAATAGATATGATCAACACTGACATTGATGAAGTGCCTTACATACATCAGCAAGTAAATCCTAGGACGGCGAAGTGTTATTTGTAAACACGGATAAGTGTGTTCAAGGGGAGGGGGTGGGTGGGTGATATGGGTGTATAAGAAGGAATGGAGATGCATACGTAGACATATCATGTCTACGTATGCATCTCCATTCTTTCTTATACACCCATATCACCCACCCACCCCCTCCCGTTAAACATTATATATTATATATAATCGACTTTCTAAAAAATACACCAGAAAGATTCCAGACCTTCCGATGAAAATGTCTTTTGTAAATACATTCTTAACTCTTTCCGTACTATGGTACGATATGTATCATGAATAAATAGAGGACGCGAAGGTATATCGGAAAAATGAGAATTGAAGGAGGCTACAAGGAAGAGTTAATACTTTAGGAGAAGGAATACGTGTTTTACAGAAAGTTAGTGTAAATACTACAAGTACAAGGAAGGGGGGCTATCTAGATCAGTACTCTTAAGTCGCGGAGACATGGGTGTCTTTGGGAGAGATCTAGTGCTGGTTCGGAGATTGAAGAGTGTCGAATGCATGCTAGGACAGAACTAAGGGTACTAATATGGCCAGGGTATGGTAAAGGGGCATACAATGGCAGGGTATACTTTCATAGGAGTAGGGTGCCAGGCAGGATTTTGAGGTGCACTGGTTGGGGATATGGGATAATAAGGATGAAATGTGCTGTTGCTTATTTTGGGTACTCGTATAGACAAGAGCAGGAAAACAGGGTCTTAACCTTACAGGAACATGGTATACAAGTAGAAAGAATTAAAAGACGGGATCGATTATAAAGCATGAAAAGGCAAGGGCAGAAAGGGAATTATAATCCCCAACGTGTGCGTGTGCAGCCTGGGCTGGGGTAGAGCTAAGGTCTACGTAGGTAAGATAGCTAGTCGCAATGCAATACAGGGGTAGAGTAGACCAAGGCAGAAGGAGGGTGGTGGGGGGGGGGGTGAGGGGATGAGAGGGTAGAGCACAGGGTCCAATCTTATCTAGCGTAATTCTCCTTCGTGCTGTCGTCGTGGGCCGATCCTTATTCCAATTTCCATCCCGCGTCCAATTTTCCCATCTCGATCTTTCCCAGCAGTCAGAGGGCACATCCATAACGCGCGATTCTCATTACAAGCCAGTATTGTGGCTAAATTTAGCAAACTGCATTTCCATTGCATGGGCAAGAAAGTTGAGTGAAAATCTTATTCTTTATCTCTGTTTTTAAACCCTTGTCACAGACCTACCGAAGACCTCCCATCACCTTCTTCTCCCCACAACAACCCCCCCCCCCCCCAAACACCACCAAGAAAAAAATATACGCAATATTACACCATGCGTAAGTATCTCAAATTAACTGACAGCATATTAGGTTTGGTCGTAGACAAAGATATGCACGATTAAAAATATCGTTCTAAGTTAATATTGTAACAAGTAATTCACAAAACAAACCAAAATATTCGCAACCACAGTACGTGAAAAGTCTTTAAATAATTACAATATGTTCTTCGTTGTCAAGGGTATAATTCCTATCATATCCTATCCCGTAACTCGAAAGTCGCTGGTGCTCCACAGATGATCGTTTAACCAGCGTACTCCATCTTACTCTTTCCTCAGCAACCCTCATGGTTTCGCTCAGAATGAAGCCAGTCCATTCTCGAATGTTGTCCTCTCATCTTTTTTTTCTGTCTCCATCTTCTTCTGCCTCCTTGCACCGTGCTTTCCAGGATGGTCTTTTCTGGTGACGTGGCCATATCATCGGATTTTCCTTTCTTCATCACTGTGAGCATGTCATCGTGTTGTCCGATGGCGTATGAGATGGTCTGTCGGACTGTCGTTCGTGATGTGCTGGGTATAGGAAATGCCCAGAAGTCTTCTGTAGCACCTCATCTCAATGCTTTGTATTCTTCGTTGTAGGCCTGCTGTGAGGGTCCATATTTCGCAAGCGTATAGGAAGATGAAGATGACAAGGGTGCGCAGCAGCCTTACCTTGGAATGTGAGAGATTGAGAGTGAGAATGTGAGAATGATTGAGTGAGAATGACTGAGAGTCCTGTCTTTCCAAATGGGTTTCAACCTTTTCAGGGCAGCAACTTTTTGTGCGATCCTGGAGAGGACTTCCTGTCGGGACCCATTGTCTGATACAATGGCTCCTAAATATTTGAAGCTATGCACCGTTTTGAGAGATTGTCTTTGGCCTTGATGTCATAATAAAACAAAACAGATATAATTATGTTAAAGCCATATTTACAAAGTTCTCCAACATTCGATCACAATTACAAAATACAATACAGCAGAGATGAAAATACGCAATTACATTGCATGTGAATTTGTGAATCTAAAATTACAATATGTACTCCACCGACCAGAATATACATAGGCCTTTACGAGTGTCAAAAATGTTAATCTAAAGTAAGCTTACAAAAAAGTAATCACCATACAACAATCACCAGCAGTTCTAAACTCTAAAAGTTAAAACCTCAGTATGCATTCGAAGAATAATCAATACAAGCAAATCATATGTTTATGCATCTAAATGGGATCGGCTGAATTTTTCATGGCTAAAAAGTACTAAGTGCGCAAAAATAGTGGGTGTTCTTTTTCTTCACAAACTAGACAAAAATAATAAAATTAAGGTTTTAGTTTGAACTACAGCACTGCTGAGATGTTATTACGAGCAGGCGCAATTATTACAGTTATTTAATTTTAAATCAAATTTCCGACGACATCATTTTTGACATCGTTCAACTAAGTGAAAGAGGAATTAAGTGGGAGTTCTATTATTTCTTTACAAGAAGCCAAGTATGTGTAAAATCCTGTGTATAACTATAAGACATAACACGCACTTCCAAGAGTTATCGTAACGACGAACTGTCAAGACAAGGGAAGCAGCTAATGGGTTAAGATTGCATTTGGATTGAGTTTATGCATAAATGTGCTTGTTTCTTCCTCAAAATCCGTTTTTAAATAATAATAAATAATATTAAAATAAAATAATAAATACAAGAAGAAGAAGAAGAAGAAGAATGGTATTTATATAGCGCTTCTTCTTGAAAATATTCACCCGCCAATAAAGAAACATGACAATGAAATTACCAACAAAGGGAAGCGAGAAAAAATGAAATGTAGAATTATTACTTAAACCAAATTTATAAGCGCAGCTAAATTCACAAGACTGCATTACACTGAGTAAATGTGTTGGCCTTTTACTTCCTTTCTATCCAATAAGAAACCCTGCAGGAGTACTTGTGATAAGCTCCAGATACGTGCAACGTAATTGTAATTACGAGCCTTAGCTTCCACTAGACGGTGGTTAATTCTATACTGACTCTACCTTGGAACCATTGCAAATGGCGAACTGCTTCCAATTGAGGAACGAAGCTTCTTCAAAGGTACTTGGTCTGTTGTGGCTCCAGGTTATTCCAACAAAATACCGCAAAGCATGCAACTACAAATAGGTTGCATGTATTGGTGACTGAGGTTTGCAGTTTTTGGTGGAACTAAAATTCAGTTGTAGCAATGACGTAAGCTTAGTATTTAATTCGCAAACTACATTAAGGTGCGCAAATGTAAAAGGGAGTTTAAATAGTGGAAAAGCAGAATTTTCCGAATAGAACACATACAATGTCAGCAGGCGAGTTCGGTCCAAGTCAAACTGATTTTTTTAAACTTTGCAATCAGTTAAACGTGCGTGTACCAAATGACTGTAGCTATACATCTTTTATCAATCACTGATCGAAAAGACTGTAAAATGTCAGGAGGTGAATTCCAATTCAAGCCAAATTAAACTCTTATAATTAAGGCGATGCCTGCGCACTGGGTCTCTTTATGCATTCTTTATTAAGGTATATAAAATGTCAGCAGATGAAGTCAAATTCATGACAAGTGAAGTCAGATTCAAGTCTTTGACTTCGGTACTCGTGCGTCACGCTATATAAATTATGACTCAAACGATGGCAAACCGAAAGTATTCCCCTGGTCCCTGTTTTGGGCGAAAAATAAACAGAATGATTACAGCATCAAAGAACTTGATTAACATCACCTTAATGAAAAGCTCAAGTACCAGGCTTATTTAGTCGTTTTAGATGAAACAGAAACCGACCTTTGAAATGCTCACTTCTATGTGAGAGAAAATGCATTCTTTCGTTTGCTGCAAAGAGCCACGGATTCTACATTCAAAGAAAAACACATAATTTAGGTCTAGACAATTCTCACACTATCAACTCTCGAGAACTGGAACTACATTTTGTATGAATAGGATATATAATAAATAAGATGGATATTTTATTTATATACATATATATATATATATATATATATATATATATATATATATATATATATATATATGTATATATATATATATATATATAAATATATATATATATATATATATATATATATATATATATATATATATATATATATATATATATATATATATATATATATATATATATATATATATATATATATATATATATATAAAATTCCTTTCATTAATTAAAGCTATGTGGTTAATTCGCATAAATGAAAAAAAAAACACTTCAATCTGCCTCGCTAGTGCAGAACTATACCGCGTAGCCGGACCGTTGTGGCCTAAACTCTCAGCTATGCTGTACGGCGCAGCGCATATTTAACCGAAGCAATCCATGCTGACGTGCATTCCACCTGTGGAAGTTGCTGTAATCGCACGGCAAAAAAGAAGGATTCAATGGCAATTGAAAACACAATTTGCAATCCAATGCGATTAGGACTGACGTTCATTTCTGCGTTGTTATTATGGTAGTACGTGCAACAAGAATGATGAGTTTTGACATTAAAGTGTAATCAACATTAATAGGAAAGATTGATAATTAATGAAGCGCTGGGGTCCATTATCTTTCATCAAAAGTCGCTGCTAAAGGTAAAAAGAGTGGCAATACATTTTTGGAACGTCAGCTTAGCTGTCTTATTTATTAATTTTTTAAAATATGTATTTATTTACTTATTTATTTACGGTTGTACTTATTTATGTATTTATTTATTATATTTTTGTGTGTTTGTTACGAATGGAGCAGCCAACAGTAAAGTCTGCATTTCCTTACTGTTTTACGGTATTCAGATCACACATATGCCTCTGCCCAATTCAATATATTTTTTCAATTTTTTTTACTTTTTAATAAGTAAATGAATGCACGTCTAGAGCTATCCGTTGGTGCTTGTAAAAGCATTACATACTTTAGCTATTGAATATATAATGACGTAACATTGCTGAACTATGCTTATTTTCGTTAAATAGCTTTAGAGCATATTTCTATCGCCGATGAATCATGTATGTTTTTTTTCTTTCTATTTTGTAATATTTAATAAAATGCATGTTGCACATTTTTAAGTAGTTCGTTCATATTAACATCATGTTATGTCACTTAAATCTGCTTTCATTCATAAGGTTTTTTTTTAATTTTTAATGCACAATGATATTACTAATGAGAATGTATGCTCCTTATTTCTTGAACTCTTGAAAACAATCCCGGGCAAATGCGTTGCCTAATGCTACAAAACTTCTATCTCCTTTTTTATAAGTAGATTTTAACATCATTTTATATCAGTGAAATGTGTTTAATTTTTGCTTTAAATAGCTTTAGTGCACATAAGGTTATTTGCTGCCATACAGTGTTTTTGCACTTCATTTTTGTTTTCTCGTTAAAACACTTCATGTTGTTAGCTGCAAGATGCAACAGCTAACCATGGCTTATGTATGACGTTATTGTCCAACACTTAAATCTGCTTACACTGTTGGAATAGCTTGAGCGCACAATGCTATTGCAAAATAATGTTTATGTTCTTCAGGTTTCTTCATTTCTACATCTAACGGCAAAGGAGATTTGTACTAGCAAGTGTGTTTTTCTCCTTCCACCCCCTCCCTGCCCTTCCCCCATCCCTAAGAAAACAACAACAAAACAACAACAACAAAACACAACCAAATAAACAATCAAACAGCTCACAAACATATACACACACATACACTCAAAGAAACACCAAACACACACTTTGTTTTGTTGTTGTTGTTTATAGATTTAACTTCATTTTCCGTTAGTGAAAACTTCAACTTAAGCAGCTTTGGCATTCCTCGCTGTTGGCTCTCGCTGACCTTTAAACATCGATCTTTAGAAGTAGTGTCACTTTTCACAAGACCTTTGTAATGTGAGTGAGGTATTGATCAGTGTCTCAGGTAAAATATCCACACGCCGACCTCAATCCCATTCTCCCGTCTGCCTACGACTCGTGTCGCTTGGCCATCGTCTGGTTCTCCATCCTCCCCCCAACCTTCTTTCTATTGTATCACTCATATTCTCTGTTTAAAACACTTTGTTATCTTTACACGCACACACTCTTCCCTACTTCCCTCATACCTCTTTCTCCCTCTCTCTCTCTCTCTCTCTCTCTCTCTCTCTCTCTCTCTCTCTCTCTCTCTCCCTCTCTCTCTCAAAATTATTATCCTTGTAACATGTTGTAATCAACTTATAAAAAGTCTACAGCCTAAAGTTTATCTCTCTTTCTCTCTCACACACAAACACACGCACACACACACACACTCACACACACCGACACCTGCATTTGTATCTGGCTAAGGCTTTAATTAATAGCAAAGAATCCGAAGAACCTCAGCCTTTGGGCGAGAGCCTAAACAAAACTTTGAAACCTGTGAAATGTTTCATTCGGTTCCCATAAAGCTCTCAACTTAAAATATATACAAACACCTTTTAATAGTGTAGGAATGCAAATACCCTTGTTAACTCAAAATGGAAAAATATACCCATCCCCCACCACAAAAAAAACAAACACAAAAACCCACAAAAAACACGCTCTCACTAAATCTCACAAAGCAAAGCGCGCGTGCACACACACACACACACACACACTAATAATAATAATAATAATAATAATAATAATAATAGTAATAATAATAATAATAATAATAATAATAATAATAATAATAATAATAATAATAATAATAATAATAATAATAACAAACAATAATAATAATAATAATAATAATAATAATAATAATAATTATTATTATTATTATTATTATTATTATTATTATTATTATTATTATTATTATTATTATTATTATTATTATTATTATTATTTATTTATTTATTTATTTATTTATTTATTTTATATTTTATAACGCAAAATACCAAACAAGTCTGCTCAATCATTCTCACGCAATGCACGATGACATACATTTTAAGAAATCTGCAATTAAATAATGTAAATGAGTACACACACAAGCAAGCAAGCAAGCACGCACGCACACAGATATATTATAATAAACGGAACAAGTGAAAACACATACACACACAGTACATACACACACACATACGTACCTACGTGCATACGCGAACACACACACGCACGCACACACACACACACTCCCGCTAAAGTTTGCATAAACTACACGCACCGACAGAGAGGCTTAACACTTCTTTTTTTACACTCTAAAGCTACTTTATTGAAATCCACAGAGCAGAATAATTAAGATTGCAGCCAGCAATACCTGCTGTTTTCCCGGTAGCTCACACCTGTCCTATAATTACGTTTCATCCGATAAAAGCTCCCTCAATCACACTTACTGCATATTCCACATTATCCTTCTTTACCTCGACCACGGTTTCCTAACACACTCGAGGCTTGTGTACTATTATAGACCTACATTGCCACTCATCCTGAAGTGGTGGTATAAAGATGTTCCCGAAACCTTGCGGTCGTCGGGGAGAGAGGCCTTTGGGACACCTCTTCTTTCTGAGCCAGCTTATTGATAGCGGTGCTCATCACGTCTACTCACTGCCTTACCGTTCTAACAGTGCCATATACCCATTTATACCTGGGTGGACCGGGTGTGCGTTGTGCACTTGCTCGTTTGGTGGCGACTTCCAAGAATGGAAACCCATCCAAGTATTAACATATGTCCAGCGTGTGCCCAAATCACCATGCCACTGCGTTTATAATATACCAATCTAGAGTTCCCGAAAGTTAACAACAGTTTTCTACGGCATGCGTTACATTTCTTCAAACAAACATTACAATTAGAGAATGTGACGCTAAACTGTCTCAGTTATTAACGCAGGCTTTTTTTTTTATATTTCCTTTCTTTTTTTTAAATAAACAAATGCTCTGGTCCTGTTAGTAACAACAAAACTATATGAACAAATAGAGTGCAACAATCGCGTTAACGCACAAAAACTGACACATGACTGTCCATAATTATTTTGGACAGAGACAAAACCTCAAATAATTTAATACATAACACACTCAAATAATTTCACTGACAACTCAAATTTAATAAAATAAATGATTATTCTGCTATAAGCTGGTAAGTTACTCCAGATTTTCCCAAAGGCAAGATTAAATACAATACTGTGTTTTACACATTATTGTTGCCTCTCCGAAGTCCTCAATCTGCGAATCGCCAGAAGTAGTAAAACTCGGTATCACTTCACGCAAAACATATGGTGATTGTCTTTGGTAGATATAGCACTATAAATCGATTTCCACAAGTGTTATATATTCATTGGCCAAGTACAGTGTAACAAAAACTGATATCGCATGGTAACTGACCAATCAAATCACGGATGATGATGTTTCTAGCAAGCTGTGAAATATTAAAGTTGTAAGAATACAGGATCTACTTTAACCCATTTACGAACCGCTGTCTCCTATGCCTTCTAGGCAAATTAATTAAAAATCAAACGGTCTTCTTGTATTTTCTAAGACGCGCTAAAACAGCAAGTTGTGGTTTTTTTTCAAGTCACTAATTCGCAAATACTACAGCAACAATTATTTCAAGGAAAGAAGGAGTCAAAAGATTCAATGGACCGACTGAATGACCAAATGAAACTGGCATTGTTCTTCATTGGCTGCCTAAGCTACAGTTGACTGAAGACTAGGCTTACATTTTGAAAGAAGCGGAGGGGAATCAATAAATGAAACTGTTATCGTTTTTCACAAGTTTGGTTGAAGACACCTGTCACGTGTCACGTTCTGATGTTCATTTTTCTGTACTCTTGTGCCTATGTGTGAGAGCGTGGCCAAGTGGGAGCTTGGGTGGGTGGGTGTGCACGCGTGCCTTTATGTTTGTGTGCCTGCTGAATAAATGTGAGGGAAAGCTTATGATTTTTGGACTATTTTGGGTTGCGCATTGGGATGACATTATTGGAAAGCAACGTGTAAAGTGGTCGTTCACAAGTATCTTTCTCCTCTAGTCTATATTTGATTCCTTTTTGTTTTTCAATGGAATAAATCGATACATAAATGTAATTCGCATCTTAGACGAGGAATATAAAAAATTGTCACCATATGTCCACTGTCAACGTAACTTGCTTTTGGCCAAATTGATTGCATCTGCCAAGAATATTTAAATGTTTAAATAATGACAAGGGTGAAGGCGTGAAACTTTAAAGTTTGCTAAAAATGTGCTACAAGCTTGTCCAAAGCGCGAACTGCTTTGTTATGGTGCATTCTTTGGAATGTGTTGTGTGAAGTGGTCTTTTACTTAGCCCTATGAACAGCTTTGGTGTATTTATTGTTTTGGCAAATTTCCCGTTTAAAACTATTCTGATTTGATGAAATCGATACATGAATGTTATCGGCATCTTGGCGTGGAATATGAGATATGTCCAACGAGATCTATCCGAAGGCTCGTGGAAACATCGAAAAGATCTCATATCCCACGCCAAGATGCCGATAGCGTATAGTATCAGACTCAAAGAAGCAGTAGTCATTACACACTCTCTCTACTGACATGTTGTCCAGGAAGACGAAATACTAAGGAGATAAAACACAGCACATCAAGAGATTCTCTAATGGCCTGTCTGAATATATTTTTCTCCAAGGTTTTTAGATGCCGAACCGAGGTTCCAGAATCTTTTGTACAAAAAAAAAAAAGAGAAAGAGATTCAGACATCGAAGGTTCGGGATCTGAGAACCTGGAAATAATAATAAAAAAGGTTTGTGAACCTTCACGAACCTTCCAGTTAAGACAGGCAATAAGCATGCGTTTATTTCGCCAAGGACTTTGTGAGAGTATAGAAGCCAGCTCACTGATGACTTCAGGCTGCATGCATGCAGTCTGCAAAGGCGCGTTAGTCTTCGTGTTACAATTCCGTAGTATCTCAAAGAATCTCTATTGTACGGATTTAGATTGTACCCAGCACTATCAGTACGATTATAGTATCACCGTATGAAGAATAACAGCATGCGTGACCAAGGACATACATTATTAACAAGACTGCCATGCTGTTCTCTATTCATAACTCACAACAATCCATTCACACTCTTCTATCGTTAAATAGCCAGGCAGTAAACGACTTCAAAAACCAGAGAAAGCCGTGTAAGACGATATGATACAGACATACATCATTTGTAAGTAAATCGGTTTTATTTCCACAAATTCTTAATGGTACTTCTACAGTACAGTCATATTCATGCCTCATTGTGTATAACAGCCAGGCAATAAAATATTCATTTATCAAACCGGTTTTAAAAGCAGTGTAAGGCGTGTTAACTAAGATCGCTAATAATAATGTTAAAGCCAATGGTTGTTTTTCTTCTACACATGTATGCATGCCCTATATCTGTTAATACGAGAAAAGCGGTTACACAGACATTTATCAATCCGACTGTAGTAAGTAGTGTCAGGCGACGTTACCAGATAGAAGTAAATAATTGTAGGTTAATAGATTTTACTTCCTTAGATAATACATTCTGGTTCTACCATAGTTTTCAAATTCCATAGTAGAGAAACGGCAGAAAAACAAACACTTCAAAAATCGTACAGGACGCAAGATGATGGCATCAGCTAGAACTGGCCAATGTAAATTATCAGTCAACAAAAATAGTTGTTTGATGTGATAAACAAAACATACAGCAACACCCAAGTTGAGGTCCGAGGCAATATTTCCATTGTATTTCACATCTTTATCAAGCCAGCCGGTCACTTTACAAACAAAAATAGTTGTTTGTCACCGACAGATTCATGATTATATAGAAAAGATGTATTTGTTCATTGGAAAAGGGTTAATTCAGGGCGTGTACACTACCGAGGTGTGCGCCCTTTGTTATTGATTCTTTGATATAGAAGTATGTCTTCACTTTATATTGGTCTTTTTTCCAATCATTGCTAGACAGGAGCAAAACAAACACGTTACAATGCAATACTTTCCTTCAAAGTCCCTCATAAGCCTAGTGTTCCCTGTGGAATGAAACAATTAGAGCTTATTTCTACATATACAGTTTTTGAAAAATAGGACTGATACGGCCAGACAGGATAGAAAATGAGCATCAAGAACACATGCCATGAAACGCACACACACACACACTCTGCAGGGAACTATTTTGACGTCAAAATAGGGCGCCCTTCCAAAAAAGTCAAAAGAAACCATGTGAAGTTCCATGAGTGTGTCACTGTAACGTCGTTTTTACATGCCCACACACACACACACACACACACACACACACACCCTGATCAGATTTACACACACATTTTTATTTCAAACATATGTAAAGCACTGAACTCTTTCTGATTTTCGGTGGGTAACATACCGCCTCTCAGAGAATAAAATATGAGAGGCTTTGTGCATTCATTTTTTCGTAGAAAAATGTCACTCCTCTCTCTCAAATTCGCATAACAGACAGCTTGTTTACAATAGATTCGCGAAAAGTTATCCCCCTCGCAAGGTTTGGGCCAATGGGAAAGCTCGATTTTCGCAGCCTGCCTCAGTTCCCAAGTGTCTTTCCGTGTTGCGTTTTTGGATTGGTCAATCTTGAAGGACTTGTTTATACGTCATTTTCCTTAAATTGCAAATGACCAAATTTTCCCGAAATATTTTGCGTAACTTTCACAAAAGAGCAGGAGAGTTCCCCTTCACGGCAATACCACACTTGATGGGGTTCTATAAGGGTTAAGACCAAATATTATTGTTTTAAAATAAGCAATATCAATCATAAACAACAGCTTAATTTGGCGTAGTGTTGATGGTAATTAAACTCCAAATAAATAAATTTTAAAGTATTTTGGCCAAAACCTTTAATACTACATTATTATTATTTAATGTCAACAACCCATTTTACCTAAAATCCGACATTCGACAATACAGACCGCCATGACCTATTTTCACCCATAGCTCGCTTCGACTGCGCACAAGTTAAGACTGGTTTTGTGGCGGTCTTCCACAAACGTACACCTTTCAAATAGCTACAGCAGTAGTTGAGCCATTTCAATTGTATTTCTTGCAGAAATCCTACTACTACTACTATTCTCGAACTAGCAGAAGCGACACACAGAAGAATCAGAGCAGAAACTTGGCTGCACCATTATTGTCACAGACGCGAGTGATCTTTGTACAGCTTACCATAATAATTAGTTCCAAAAGCTGAAGATAAACAAAGACACCAAAATGGAACGAAAAAAGTAACTAGACTAACATGAACAAAAGTTTTAAAAAAGATGGCAAGCAATTCAAATGGATTTGCAGACACACACACATAGCTAAAACTCACCATTATAAAACGCGTTCATTTTCGTGGAAACGGTTGTGAATTGGATGTATCGTAAAGAAGCAAAGTGAAAACACAAAATTCCCGCAGGACAAACGGTATTAAAATTAGTTAAGCTAACATTGAGATAAGCGCAAAACGTTTTAATAGTAATCGACTTTAGCGACATTGACGTTTCAGAAAGAGCAAAAGTGAATGACATAAGGCTGAGTGGGTAATGAGTAACGTCTCTGTATAGCAAAAATGAAATAAAATAAATAATAAATCAATACAAAAAAAAATCGGTTCAATCATTTTTGAAGATACACATACAATTCGGAGTGACAGATCGACCGAACGATGGGCTGCCACAGAATAATTACCCATTAGATGAAGTACCTGCATGCCAAAACTTTATTAACATCGGTCCGGTTGCTTTTCAGATAAAGAGCAAAACGTATTTAGCAAATAATTGACCAAAGCGAACTTGACCTTTTAAACAGAGCAGATATGATGGATGCTGACCACTATACCTCCTGTGACATTTGGTTAAAATCTGTTCAGTGGTTCTTAAGATATAACGAACAACGTCCCGAAAGACGGACGGACAGACATACCGACATTTGTTTAACTCGGATTGCCGACAATTTGAAAGTGTTTTCAGGTATTATCTGGAAATATTAAGATGTAATTATAGAGAATAGCTCCCTACTCCTCCCCCACCCCCTCACCCCCCAAAAAAAACCAACAAACAAACAAACAAAAAAACCAACAACAACAAACATTATTATAATAAACACACATACACCAAAAATAATACACACACACGCGGGCGCACACACACAAATTCAACAGAAATGTCTTCTTAGAAGAGGAATACAGAAGAGTACTTAGAGCATACAGAGAGAAGTAATTTGCTCATGTGCAACACCAAATTCAAGAATCTAGATTGAAATCGCGTTTCCCCTTTTGAGACCCAACTAAATGTTCTAATGATAAGACGCACGAAATGAAGGGTGTATTTTTACCCTTTGATGCAAAAAGGCTTAGATTCACATACTATACTGTATGTTCACAAACATGGTTCAATCAAACAGTAAGTTGCTCATTACACAGGATGAAGACTGTGTATTGTTTTCTGTTTGAGTCAAACAGTTAATGTCCAAATGGTAACTTGCACGTTATGAAACACTGTACACACTGTATCCAGAATGTTTAAAAGGAAAGAAAAAAAATTGTAATATTATATTACTAACATATTTATTGTATGAAATGTAGCACGTTATGAAGCCATCAGTCGTAATCACAAATTGTCCTCATCGCTAATGACCCATGGAACGTAACTGTGCAATCAAGCACGAAGTGTATTTATCAGTCATTAAAACATTGTAGTGGTGCTCCTGATCTTAAATAATACCAAATACGAAGCATGTGATTTGCTAATTATTCCTTTTGCGACGTCCGACCCAACCTGTTAATGAGTATTGAATCCGAGATTTAGAACAAAATGCGCTATTTGTTCTACTTGGTGCCTTATGTTACTTTTAGTTTTACACTTGGTCATTAATGCTTGTTTTTGTACCACACGCGATGTGCACATCTATAAAGTAATAAGGCGTTCTTTTTTTAAGTATATACAATGCATGAGAGAGAGAGAGAGAGAGAGAGAGGGAGGGAGAGAGAGGGAGGGAGAGAGAGGGAGGGAGAGAGACAGACAGACAGCGACAGAGAGACAGAGCGCAATACCAACAACAGCAGGGAGTAACATCAACAACAACAAAACAAACGAAACGTGAATAAATGCCAATAAAAATATTTAATTTTCACTCCAAGACTTGTTAACGGCATGTAACTCTACTACAGCTACATGTCTTCGTCTTTGTGTTCCTCCCCTAACCTTCCTGTTATTTTTTTCTAATTGCGCCTTTTTGATCAATGAACACGGACACTGAAAGACCAAAGCTGAACAGTAACAAGACACTTAAGATCCCAAATAGCACAGGAGTGTCGCTTAAATTACTTTCTCTCAGAAAACAACTAGTCATTAAATGGGATTAAAGCTGTCCCTCTGCCACCATGCTTTGCCTGTGGTCTAATGATGCACACAGACAAGGTGTGGTGCACATTTTACAATAATTAACGAATTCCCATAAGCAGGTCAATGTCGTAGCAACATCACAATCTAAAAAAGTGTATTTTACAGCAGTAGGTCTTGTCCTGTGATATAGTAGCAAACTCCTGTAGTTAACCTTGTCGCAAAAATCTAACCCTATCTTGTCCGCGAGAATATTATTATATGAGCAGCTTCGCTATTTTATAACCACTTTGCGTGGAATGAGGTCGTGCGACCATATTTTATGGAGGAGGATCGCTGTGACAAAAGTTAACGTAAATTATTGTCAGTGATTACTTTTTCAGCAAGAATAATTTTATCCTACGTGTTCTTTATTCAACGCAGCAGTTAAAAAGAACTGAAAAGTGGTTTTAATTGGGCTGTGCTAATGGTCCTCATAAACTCTTGGTATACGTTTAGGATGTGCGCAAATGTTTTTACAATCTGTGCCATATTGATCAAAACTGAATGTTGCGTAGTGGGACATTTAATTATGTTGAAAGATTGAAAGAAATTAAGACAGTAGATTTAATTACGCAGTCCTAATCGGCTAATGACCACCATGCACTACACACACACAAGATGTTCTCAGATTCTGTGACAGACAGCCTATAAAACAAACCGGGGCCTATATTGATCAAATCTTGCGAATTGAATTTACATTATTCAGAATGTAAAAAAAAATATCGTAGACTTAATTGGGCTTTTCTAAATAGCAATCCGTAATAAGCATGGGATGTCCGCAGATTCTGTTACAGCCTGCGCAATATTGATTGCTACTGTAAATCCCGCATCACCGAATGCAAATTATTGTGTACTGTAATGAAAGAAAATAACATTAATGAGTACAATAATGAGACAATGATGTGCTCCGAGGTCTTATACATAATTATTTTGCAAACTTGTACTTCTCCCATCAACCAAATTATTATTGTATAATAAATAACGTTGCGGGACAGCCCTAACAGAAGATCTACATCTTGAAGCAAATTCAGGCAAATTGAAACAATGAACAGTTTAACCAAATAGTAGCAGTGTTCACTAAACCTTTACGTCAATCATGTTGGAAAATGCAATATAATGCATCATAAACGCTAAATAAATAATGTAAGATCGCTTAGATAAAATAAACGAGGAAAACAAAACAAAAGATAATTGTCAATATGTCCGGAATTAAATGGGCAAAACAAATTCAGCAAATCGATTTTGCTCTTAAGATAAATCTACCTCATAAGTACAAACCTCTACGGCGTATTGCTATCAAAACAAGATAAATAAATAAATAAATAAATAAATAAATAAATAAAATACAATTAATTGAAATAAAAATGCATTATGCATTATAACTTTTGTTTCCAATATTGCCATATAAATAAAATGCAATAAAACGATTTATCCTTCGCTGTTACTTTGCTATACAAACCCACCGAAAGATGGGAGGAAAAAGACAAGGTGGATGATTTCTTTCCATGTGTACCATATCGCATCACTAAACATTTGAAATCCTAGCTCACTCGACGAGTAGAGCAAAACAGCGAAGTATACTTACTATACAATTTTTAGTGTACAACTGTACAATAGTCGAAACAGTGGTGAGTGACATACATTAAACCAATGCCAGAAATATTTAAAATTTTGAAACAGATGGTTAGGAATCTTTCTGATCACGTGTTTGGAAATGTTGAAATGTTATGCGAATCACAGCACAAACAACACGTTGGCAACACCGACGAAAATGATGAAAACGGCGATAGAAATGGAAACTCTCATAGTAAAAAACCGACCATCATAAGTTATAAACGACGGGTAGTCGGTCGCAAGAAAACTCATGCTGGATAACTTTAGAGAAGCACTACGGCCAACACGAACACGAAGTAAATTGTAAACATATCGCGAAGAAGACAACAAACAACCTGGGGTAGGTCTTATACCATCACACACGAAAAACAGGAGGATAAACAGGATCACACCACCACTTCTTTAACTTAACGAGATCAGCTTGTAGATTGCACAAACAGCATGAGCCCTACTGCCAAGCAGTAGAGCACTGGATTATTAGTATTAGTATCAACAAACGTCAATCGAAATTACGTCGAAAGAAATAACGAAAAATGACACCGAGCCGTCGACTGATGGTAATGCATGACAATGAAAACAATGAGGAAAAACAATACTTCTTCTAGCACCTCCTTTACTTGTCGTCACAATCGACGACTGACAACGATGACGAAAAGAGCTATGACAAGCACTTTGAGGACTTCTTACGTCGTCAGGTTTTACCCATTATTGGTACATCTCCTATAACGAAAACAATGACGCGCGTTTCGAATCGACCAGCTCTTCTGCAGTCAGATGTAAAAGAATTTTGTACTGTCGACGATAGCAACGACGAAAACAACGACGGCTGTTGCTCTTCAAACACTTCTTATATTGTCAGACTACTTCTTGTATCTGTCGTAAAACCTTGTCGACAATGACCGACAAAAGACAAGCGTCGATCATAAAGACCACGAAAACTATGTGACACTTTTTTGTAATGCTATCCTTCAGATATTAATGACTGCTTGTTGTAAGAGTAAATCATTATCTACAGCGACGTAAGACAGTCACGTTAAGTGTTGATAACACTGACAATGATAACAGCGATGACAATAGTTTGTTCAAGATTCTTTGTCAGTCCGATGTTAAAAGACTGCTTGTGGTAATAAAACATCGCGGCAACAACGTCACAAGCCTACTACAAGCATCGATGACAACGACGGCGAAGAACACTGCGATGACACAGCTTCCTCAGGTACACTTTATGTCGTTAGTGAGATGTTACAGACTTTCTTTGGAGTATTATCATCGCCGACAACGAAAATAACATTGGCAAGCTCTTCTTCAAACTGCTCTTCTGTTGTTAACTGTTACGGACTGCTTCTTGAACATCGATAACAAAACACCACGATGCCAAAAGAAACGACGACGAGAGAGCTATATCAAGCTCCACCTTTTGCCATTAGCGTTTGTAGTTGGCGTA
This sequence comes from Oncomelania hupensis, assembly GCA_036898135.1. Lineage (NCBI taxonomy): Eukaryota > Metazoa > Mollusca > Gastropoda > Littorinimorpha > Pomatiopsidae > Oncomelania > Oncomelania hupensis. Next base: position 60,962,981 of record CM072512.1, on the reverse strand, counting down.
AAACAAGAGAGGATGACGTTTCGTTTCACCATATTGAACATCCATGAGCTTTGCACCTAGCACTCATAAAACGTGTAAGAGGGGGCAGTAACAATAGGGAAGAAGGACAGTAGGCCGCAGCGGCTGATGTCGCAGACTCACAAGAGAGGCACAACTAATGATGCTGCTGGCGCTACCTCTCTCTCTCTCTCTCTCTCTCTCTCTCTCTCTCTCCGGGTAGCTTACAACCCCCCCCCCTCTCTCTCTCTCTCCACGGAGAGAAAAAGAGAGAGGGGGACTTGTATCGTTTATTCATTTATTTATTTATCTTGTTTAAACTTTGTTACAATGTTTACAATAGCCCTGACCCCAAGCACACAATACCCTGCATTATTACCAATGATTACATTTACACCGAAAATAGATGGGATGGGTAATGATAATATAGTACAAGAAAGAGAAAGTGTGAATAGTTTTTGGTTTGTGTGGAAATATCCATGCGCATAAAAAACATTTCCATTCTTTCGTCCATTCATTCATTAATTGTGGGAAGCATGGAGGTGAGGGGGGAGAAAGAGAGAGAGACGATAAGGGGGCGTGGGTTTTGGGACAGTTTCGCTTGTTTTAGGAATCTCAATGTAAAAATAGTAAAGCTGAAGTGATGTGGAAATCATGTTTCGCTATGTACGGGTCAGCCAGCACAAAACAAGCCAATCATTTGCTTTCACTCTCCCAGTGCGATCGACTGTCTACACCACTATTTGTAAATGTTGAATGCAAGTACTCCTCTGTTTCTTCCCATAAATCACTACTACATTGACTACAGAAAAAAAGACCTTGGCCAGCAGAAACACTGAACATCAACAGACAGTCTAAATGAAGTATGCCTTTGAAACAACGACTCGTGAGTATACTCAACATATCTCCGATACACAAAGTGTCTAGCAGGCTTCTTAGTACAAAGTTTCAAGCGTATTCCTCCAGCAGTGTTTGATACCCAGGATGCGGCCTTGGCGAGGGAGGGAGAAGCTTGGCTACCCGCGGCTTTGCCTCACTGAGACGAAACAGCTGTCGCGGCTATGATCTTCCTCTCAACCTCCTCCCATCGCGCTACTCATTCAAGTAAGCAACAGCAAATCATACCTCCCCCACCCAGAGGCAGCGGCCATCTACCCACTCCCACCCTATTCATTGATACGCAACAGCAAATCGCAGTCTCCTCCATCATCTCCACCTCCCTTCAAACACACACACTCACAAAGAAGCAGCAAGAGGTATGTCACAATCCTAGCCATTATTAATCATCACCCACACTCGCTGTATCAGAACTACTCTTCTTTTTTTCCTTCTTAATTGTTTCATCATCATCATCATCATCATCATCATCATCATCATCATCATCATCATCATCATCATCATCATCATCATCATCATCATCATCATCATCATCATCATCATCATCATCACCACCACCACCATCATCATCGCTAAATTTGGGATTATATGATATTCGCCGTTCCTATTCCGTTAATGATTTAGTTCGTGTTCTGCGGTGTTCTGTTTTCAGGATTTCCTACGAGAACTAACTTATAATTATTCTCATAAAAATATACACCTCTGACTTGCCACGGAAATACTAATTATGATTACTGCGATAATTAACAAACAAATATTTCTAGCGTAACCAACAGTAAATATTTAGTTATCTCGCTTTAAAACTGCGCTGTTGTGAATGTTTTGTATGCAAATATTTAAATTACGAAATTCACTTCCTTCAATATAAGAAATTAGTGCAGGCGCTAGAACTTGCATTCTGATTCAGTAGCATCCTTCTTCTTTTAAATCTCTTTAACAACGAACTCTCTACGGCACGACAACAATAGTATCAAAGCCTACAGACTGTAACAACACTCAGTAGAAGACCCCGTTAACTAGTACTAATAGTAGTCAGACTCGAACTCCTCAGGGTACAGAAGACCATAGTTTCAAACCCTACACCACAACAGAACCTATAGCGTCATCATGTACCACCAAGACTATCCCTATTTTTACACAACTATCTCTGCTCTATACCGGTGCTTCAAAGTCTCTTCCCCAACTTCCACAACAGGAATGGCTTTCTCCGACTCGCATCCCTACAGAATCAAATGGCACCTAGCGTCTTCAAACAATGTGGAGATTACCTCTTTTTTTTTCCTTCTTCTACTGGCACCCCCATTCCCGTTGTGACCAAACGACCTTCCGGACCAATGCTGAAGTCACTAATTTGCACACACAATAACCTAATCTTCGCCGATGTTCCGACCTTCGCTTCGTGTTCATTCTGACACTCTGGACAGTTACACGACTATGACTTGCACATTACTTAATTGACGACTCCAGCAGCCATCGAGCATGGTGGTCTTAAGGTAATAATTCTTTATGAATAACATCATCATCGGCAGCAAGAACAATACCATCGCTGCACCGTAGGCTTCGAAATCGTTCATCCAGAACAGCTCGAACACTACTACAGCTCACAGTTCCTGGTTTTGACTTTAAAAACTTGGCCTGGCTATAAGGATACTCCCATTATCAAACATCCACAGAAACACATAAGCGTAACAACAACGACCTCGCCAGTGCCGAACTATAACAACTATAGCGACAACATCCCAGGAAGCCAAAAGGGTTTTTAACGATCATGCAAACAATACCAGACGGCTGTTATGGAGGGTTTCATTGAAACCCTGGTCATTAGACAATGGGGAAAAGGCGACCATTAGGAACGTGATAAGATAATGAAATGCCTAACTAAAACTGTATTTTAATAAAAAATTGTATTGACGCCATGATCTCCATAATGACAAAAGTGTACCACTTCATCAACAAAGGAAGAGGCAACAACCTGCGTATGTTGAGTTAACTCTGCAGAAAGCACCAGAGAACAACCAAACTCAGCTTATCTCTGCCTTTACAGCCAAGCTAACAAACGAATAAGCAAAACAATCGATTAAATAGAATAGATGTTCTCAGTATGCCCCGCGAACAAACAACGACCATTAAAATACGTCTGAAGTAGAAATCCAAAGCTGTCCTAAAGCTTATCTGAGAGCTTTCACCCCAATAATGTGGATTAATAAACTCTTCTATGATTATACTATCTAGTGTAAACATTTGGAAACAAATCGATCCCAGACTCACTTTAAATAGTATTTACAGATCTGGCAAAACAGTAAATAAGACCAGAGGCAATTTGACATTCAGTCGGCTAGGAATACATTTAATATAAATATTAGGTTTTTAAAGCTTTTAAACCTCGATTGTACTAAATTTTCGAAAGCTCATGTTGCATGGATCAATACAAACTACAGAACTATGATTTTATAATAAATACTCAGAAAATAGTCATACTTGCATGAGGAAACGAAGCACTTTGCTGAGTATGAATACAATGAATTAGGACTATGATATCGTGTTTAGGTCAGAGCCCCCAAATCCCCAATGTCTGGTCAATGCTGGCGCGAGGAATCGCATAATGGATATTTTATGGAAATGGTTCCACTAACTGTCAGTCATACCATCGTCGCCGGCGAATCATTGACCAGTGGAGGATTGAGAAGGGAATGTCATTCACAGTGAGAATACTGATCAAAGATGATGCATTTAGCCTACTTTGTGCTGCTACTATTATTAAAAGAGGTCTGCTGCTCCTGAAACCTGTTGATGTATCGTTGGCATGAACAGGCAATGACAGTGATCTCCGAGAGACCTGATTGATTCCTAGCCTGCGTTCTGCTGCAAATCCAATGAGAATCTACACCTGAACAAACTGCCGCACTCTGCGTGGTCCTGATTCGGCCATTTGCAGTCCGCTCTGGACCTTGTAAAATATGACTAACTAACCGCTGCTCCATGCAAACCTTCGAAAGCCATCTTAATTCAACAAAACTTCGTATTCACGGCTTCTATATGCTCAGTTGTCCGGGAAAATTACTCTAAGTAAACAAACAACTAACCATATTCTGCATCGACCTCCTGTGATGAATGATGGTCCAGCGATGCCAAGTGCTTTCGCGATGATTCACTTTAAATTTGCATAATCGTATTTACCGTGGATGAACTGTTTGAAGCTTCGGATTATAAGCAGAACAAAGGCCACACACAAAATCAAACAAACAACACCTACTAAAAAGTCGTATACAAATGTCGAAATGTTCGTCTTTATTAAACAAAATGGCTTCCTCAGAATAAAATTTCAGTCTAAAGGTTTCACGACATGTCTTCATTTATATGGTAAGTTGCGCGTTTGTTTGGCTAGTTCCTTCGTTAGTTGGACTGCTTGTTATAACAATCCTACCCAAAAGACCACCTCCAACTTCCAACCCGATGTTTGTTTGTTAGTTTATTTCACTTAACGTCTATTCGCCAAAGCGATTTTAGACTATGTGGAAAAAAGGCACGCTGAGAACATGAGAGCACTCTTTAGATGTACAATACATTTTCTGTTCTGTTCTCGCAAGGAGCTCGAGATTAGAGGAATAGGCCGCACCCATGTTTTAGACTTGCTACTACATACTTCAGTTGAATATGTCTCGTGAAAGGTGACCCCCACCCACCTCTCCCATCACTGGTACTGGTAGGGCTCCAGAACCCAAACAAATACATCATACAGTCTACAGTCAAGCCAGAGATTAAGAGATATGACAAAGGAATCCAAACGTTCTATCCTTCATACCCTTATTGCCCGTAAACCTCTACCACTACCGCACCCGACTATGTTATTCTTATACTGGTGCATGTTACTATGCATTATGCTGAACATTGGAAACAAAGAATTGAAATACCATGTTTTGTTTTGTACATACCCTCCCTCCCCTCCTTCTCTCTAAAAACAATTCAATTTGTTCGAATAGGGCAATAAAAGCCCTGGCATAATCAATAAATCTTAACATTTTGAAATCTTGTCTAAAATGTACCTCTCCTCTTCCCGCCCTCCCCACCCCAGTAACTTTGAGATACTCCTCCACCCACATCTCCAGAACGACAACTTCCCCTTCGCCACCACACACACATTCAATTCCCTCTTCTCTTCTATCCCCATTGCCCTTTCTTTTTATCAGCTCAACTACCTCAGCATCTTATCTGTCTTCTTCGTATATCTGTCAGGTACATTTTTCATTTTTAGCACAGTGGTGCATGCCAAAGTTCTTTCCACACAGAAACGAGATAGACGTGAAATACATGACTTATGTTGCTTGTGTCAGTGTTATGTGTCTTCGTTTAAAAGACGCTAGAACAAACAAACAGACCAGTTTATCAAACATAACACACAACTAGACTTTGCAATCGGGTTCAACTTCCGATTTAAAAAAAAAAGACGAAACCTGCCTAAGATTTTTTTTAGACAGTGAGAGTACTATGTAGATCTGAACTGGTGAACAAACGTAATCAGTTCAACATTTATCAATAAGAAACAACAACTACATGTAGAGGCGGAGAAAAACAACACCTTGATATAGCTGTGGCAAGAATTCAAGTGAGAGAAGTTATGATGCGACACAAACTACAGCCGAGTCGTCAATGGGCTATGGCCATTCAATCAGATAGCGCAATAGACTCGTCGTTTCGTCAATGGAGTATAACAAACCAATCCGACAGCGCAGTAGACAAGTTTGGTATAAAGTAACGCGGCAATCCATCAGTCTTGCACTGCACTCATTCATTACAAAGACAACTTCCTGGAAAATGTTACAGCGTCCTAACAAGAAACCAACCCCCTAACCCCAACCCAACCCTCTTCCAAATTGCACTGATCGACTGACAAGAAAAAATGTATCTCTACTCTGTTCGTTGTTTTTTCTCTGTAGGTTTCCTGTACTTCTATCAAACGCAGTCTGCGTGCAACAATTTAACTGCGTCTCAATTTAATATTATGTATGCCTTGGATGTTTGATTGACCTAGTATAGAAAATGAATATTAATTAATGTATTTTTTTATTTTTTACCACAGTCCATATTATATAACGCATATATCTAACAACTTTATTATCTCAACACAGTTTTAACAAAACAAGAGTTACTGGAGGCATACAATAAAAAAAACCATCCTTACGCTGCCAAAACATTACCCACGGGTAGGATGACTTGCAAGAATCTGACCCAATGGAGGCAGACTGTGTGATCGGGTGACAGTCTCCTACATTCAGTATCTCAGATGTAAACACGGGGACCGAGTTGATGGCAGCATATTAAACATTGAAATGACATTGGGCCAAGGAAACAGGACATTTTCTCCATTATACAAATCAAAATAAGACTACTTTAGCACTGTGCCCATGCTTTGTGACGTATTGTATGTACAACATTTACATGTATAGTACAATCATGTGACTTGTAAATGGATAATGCATCTATTTAAACCTTCTTCTACAGCGTATCTTCAAATCAAGAGCTGCTCAAGGCGCTGGATATTACATAATCTAACTCAAGCCGCCTAAGGCGCCCAGCTGCTGTGTTTAGGCGCATCCGCCTGATGCCCAGACGACTATGCACAATCCGTGGAAAGTATGAATTACTTAATGCATAGAAATTAATTAAATCATTCAAGAAAGTGTGTCAAGCATTACATAATGATTTGAAGCAAGGCATCACATGCATTCCAACAAATGAATGTGTCCATAATGTGTACAGTTTTACTATATTAAAGCAAGGTTCAGCCTTCACGGAGCCCTTACCTCCACTCAACTCTGCTGCCATGTGACCGGAAGGACCACTACAGAGCACCGGACATTAAAGTTGCCTCCGATCAGCCTAGCGGGATATGTTTGAAATGACGTTTCCATCCACAATACACTGCAAATTTCGAAGAAGTTATTTTTGTAAAGAAATTTATTTTTTCAAGCATGTCTATACATAATAAGGTACGACCCTCTTTTCAAAGAGACAGCTATCGCTTCTGCATTAGAATTAACATGGCCACTTGCAAATGAGCGCAAACACACATACACAAACACGGGCGCGCGCGCACTCACGCACACACCCATCAACAGCGCACATATAGAATAGATGCAGACATAGTTGGGCAAGACTCATCTGACAAACACAGCCGGTTCGATAGACATCATCATTAGCAACAGCAACAGCCAGAGCAAATGTAATTCATGTCATTTCATCAATGGACAACAACATCACGCAAAGAATCCGTCCAAGGTCCAAAAACATCACAGCAAAAACAATACACAACTTGAGAGAGGCAGCTTTCGACGGTAATAGTATAATACCGATAGACCTTGACAACAGCATAGACCATGCCGTTTTCCTAATGGCAATAACGCTGTTACGCAATTCGAATGGATATCTGTATTTCCTAAAGATTTGTGAGATCAGATCTCTGGCTGTCCGTCTCTCTCTTACGCCGCTCACCCACCTTCACTCTCTATCTCTCTTCCCCTCTCTCACACACACACACACACACCCAACCCTCTCTGCAAAGATCAATAAGTCAGTGCTTTTATAAAACTTTCAGATCCAAACAAATTTTGGAATCTACCTTTTCAGATCACACATTACATTACATTACATAACATTACATTACATTACATTATTACATTACATTACATTACATTACATTACATTATTGCTTTAGGTCCAGCGGACTCTTCCGAGCCAAATCAGGACCGGACAACCCCCAATCCGCATAAAAGATCTGCTGAAACAACCCTAGTGATAAAACTGAAAGCCCTCCACCAGCCAGTCACTTTACAATAAAGACATCCCACGCAGGGGACGCTGAGGCTGTACTATAATTTATCGAACCCCCGTTTACAAAACCAAAATAGAATACAAACATTAAACATTATCAACAAAACACATACATATAAAATGCCTACATTGCTAAATAGTAACATCATAGGAAGCCATAGTGACCACCTGGCAGAAAGCGTCCAACAATCCGAAGCTGACCCAACAGACCTCATACACAAATAAGGAGTCTTGTCCCGGAAGAGTTTTCAAGAAAAAAGGTAGGTGACTGGTCTAGCGAAGAAGAAGATAGTATAGCAGATTGATAGAATAGAGCAGGAATGAGAAAGAGCAAATGAAAAAGACAGCGACAGTGGTAATTTAAAGCACTACATTTCCAGAAAGTGGGGATACTATTTATACTAAAATCCCCGGCACCCCAACGGGGTTTCAGATCACACAAAGCTGTTAATTATATATATATATATATATATATATATATATATATATATATATATATATATATATATATATATATATATATATATATATATATATATATATATATATATATATATATATATATATATATATATATATATATTTTTTTTTTTTTTCAGCAAGAACAAATGTGTACACAATACTTATGGAAAAAACTTATATGGAAAAATAAAATAGGTCAAAGCTTACATTCAATGGTTTTGACAATAGCATAAATAAACACTTACTTGTACTTTGTAGTAAGCAAGCCGCAGAAGGTGTAGTCGTGCACAAAAGTTCTTACAGTTATGGGTGGTGCTATAAGACCACTTGTGGTATTAATGTTTAGGTCTGATTTGTTGTCTGAAAGCTGCTTCTATGGGTCTGGTGCATGAAGCGGCCCTGAACAAACTGTCCTAGACAACGTGTTAATAATGTTTATCTGAAAGCTGCTTCTGTGGTCTGATGCTTGATAGGGGTTCTAAACACATTGTCTTTGACAACTGCTCCAGGACAAAAAGCGTTCTAAGCGATAGTTCTGCACAACATTTAGACCACAGGTCTATTTGTCTTAGTCAATGCAGCGTTGCGCACATAATTTGACACACATGGTAGGTTCTGGAGCTTGCTTGATTATTGTACATTCACGTACTTCAAAACTTCATTTCTGTGTAGACAGCAATTTCCTGTGTCTTCTTCATTGCCCAATTTGCCTTCTTTCAAGTGGAACGTTTTGGATAGGAGTTTGGATTGGGTTTTGTTGTGTTTTTGTTTCTCTGCCAACTAGATCAAACTACAGCCAAAATAACTGAATGCTTTTTTATTATTAGATAAATTGCTTGGTCAGCTAACCGTTGGAAAGAAATTCCTATATTTTTAAAACATGCCTAGATTATTATGATACGCTATTCGAGAAATTGCCAGTCTGCTAACCAACGGTCAGGATTACTTTTTTAAAAACATTTTTAAACAAACATTTCAGAAACTGAATTAGAGTGATGCGAAGGTTCCCCTCTGATAGTCAATAAACATATGATGAACTAAATAATTCAGATTTCTTCTGTAGATAGGAACATGTGCTATCAGAAAGAATGCAGAAATATAGGCAGAGAATGTTTATTTTATACCAGCTCCGCTCTCTCGTGGTGTCACATAACATACCGGAACAATGCTACCGTGCATACTTTGAGTCGGTACTTACATTTTAATTATTTGCTGGAATCAGTCCCCGAACGTAAAAAGCAGAAAATCAATTAATAGTGTAACCAATGTTTCCATGGAAATTATTGGCAAACCTCAGCTTTCCATGAACTTTTCCAAAACAGTGCCCTAAGCAAGGCCATCAGCATCAGCTCTGTTTGAGACTCTGCCTTCCGGAAGTCGTCTCCGTAGTTTAAAATGCCGCACTGTTCGTTTCCGTTCGCCTGGCACACCGATGACCCAGGTTCGAATCCCGTGGTGGGCGATATAAAATGTGGCCATTTTCACTGTCCATATTAGCAGTATGGTTGCTCTTGTGGTTCAGTGTTGATTTAGGTCCCTACCCCTCTTTCCCTGGGATGGTTATCCCCGTCTGCCATATCGCCAATGGTGGGTGTAGACGTTAAACCTCAATGTTCATTCATTCCGTTTAAGTTGAATTCTGACTGCAGTGAACCTGATCAATTATGCGTGCTTGATGTAATTTTGTTTATGATACACATTTTGTATTATAATATATATGTTTACATTTGAGGCACTTTTATGTGAAATAGTGTTAGTTTTATCATGTAAGGTCGTTTCAAGCCTAAAATGGGAACTTGTAGACAATTTTTCCTGTGTGTTTTTTTTTCGTCGACTACAAATAGAATGCCCCGCTAAGTTTCAGTCCACAAAACTTTCCTCCTGTTTCTCCTCCGAAAAAAATGGGCTGAAAATAATGTTGCTTTGCTTGCGATTTTTTTAAACATTTCGGCTACCTGAATTAAAATTAAAAGTTGACACAGGAGTATCGGTCAGGATACTGCTACCTGCTTTGCAAGTGCCCCAACTACAGCGTTTTACAATGCTGTAAAGCTTGAAAAAACGTATCCATAACACAAGCTTTTCAGTGGCAGAAATGACCGGAAGTCTTAAAGTCTGTCTGCAGTTTGGAAAACGTGATTCTTGCAGGCTTACCAGCTTAGCTTCTCTTCTTTATCGGAACAGCTCATATTGCCATAATGCCTAGTCAGAGAATAAAACACCCAGTTTAAAATTCCTTTCAGTTTCTTCAGCACAATGTTCCCGCAGGTGAAATGACAAATGACCTCCGTTATGCACGTAAACAAAGTCCCATGGGGTCTTCATTTGTTATAGGCAATAAAATAAGCTGAAACAGCAGCGGAATAACGATTATAATGGTAATGTTTATGTCTGTATGCAGGCGGTGAAATTATATCAAAATCCAATCTTCTAAAGACGGCTGCATTTAGTCAGGGCACATTTCCTTCCACTTAAAAATGTGTACGAAAACATTTCAGAAGTACATTGCAAAATAAACCTGGTGAAATATGCAGAGCATTAAAAAATGGAACAATATAAGCAAGATAGAACGTAAAACAGACATACAGGTTTACACAAATTTTAAAAAAAAAGTAATAATAATAATAATAATAATAATAATAATAATAATAATAATAATAATAATAATAATACGAGAACTTATGACGCGCACATATCTCACCAGAAGGCGATTCAAGGCGCATTCATACACAATTCTTTTTGCATTACCAATTCAAGCACACTGGTAAACACTTGCACATAATTTGCATGGCTGACAAGGCAACAACATAAACAAAGTCACGGCACTCAAAAATAAGCATGAGAACATTTCAAATAATGAGTATGGACATGGCCATTTACAAGTGCTCTAATTTAGGCTTGCGGATGAGGTGGGTTGGGAGAGGATGGAGGTAGTGTAGTGAGGCATCGTAGTCTGAAGATTATTTAGGGGAAAAAAAGTCTTTAAATGCTTCTAAAGACTGTTGTTGACGGAAAGGGGGTGGTATGGAGTTCCCGTTGTGGGGGCCAAAGAGGGTATAATATTAAAAATATGTGTGGGGGCTTAAACACAAAAGGAGCGTTGGCCTGCCGTTTTAAGTTTTATATGAGACATGTTGAGTTTGAGGTTGTCTTTTGGGGAGCGGGGAGATCGGAAAGGTTGATAGAGTGAGAGGGAATCAGAGATAGGTAGGAACAAGCTTATTGAGGCATTTGTATGTGAGAGTGTTGAGCTTGTAATTGCTCATATGTGAGACGGGGAGCCAGTGGAGTTGTTGCAATAGAGGGGTGATTTGGTCTTTTCTTTGTGTTTTTGAGGACAAGACGGGCCGAAAAAAAAGAGAAGAAGGGGGAAAAGATATGGATAAAGGAAAGACTGACCGACGAGACAAAATAAAAATACTGAACGTGAAAATTTAAAATCTTACCTGTTCCGCAAAGAAGAGAACAGCACATGAAATAAAAATACATAAATAAATAAATACAACATGATAATACCTTCATCTGAGGCAACGAGTGAAAATAATATTTGAAGACATCAACTAAATATTGACGAAATTATGTAAAAAAAAATTTTTTTTTAAAACACATAAAGAACCAAAAAAAATAAATACAAATAAAAAGAATTATGCACAAATAAATTAACGTACATATAAATAAACAGCAACAAACATGAATTAAAAAAATTCCTGTTCGTTATTCAGATGAATGAACTAAAAGACAAAAATTCGCAAGCAATATCGAAGAAGAAGAAGAAGAAGAAGAAGAAGAAGATGATGATGATGATGATGATTGTCACAACAGGCTAGTTTGGACACAGCAGCAAGGCTTCACACCTCTAAAGTTCATCCTTCTTTGGCCTTTGTAACTTAAATTCGAGGCCTAGCAGACGACAATAGTTAGTTTTGTTCTAAGTAGCCTATGTGTAGGGAAAATGTTCGCTAGGTAGGCCGTGACATTAGCCAGCTGACCTTTATCCTTCAGCCCCGCGATGGCGCTAAGGTTCATGGGATATCGCGCGCTTTAGCTGGCCACACATTTAACGTCAGTCTTTGTTTAAACCTCACCAAGTCTCCTCTCTGAAAATCCTTACCGGAAGAGAGGGGACTATAAACTGATTATAAAAATAAAAAAAAAACCTCACCCGAGAGGACCGCACGTGCTGAAAGTTCTCTCTCAGGAGACTACGCAGGTGACGGGTGACATCCATTCATCGCAGTATAGCCATAGCCTGACATTGTAATGGAGGTAAATGATCGATGTTTTGGTTCATCGCGATTTATTGATATTATTATTGGATTATACTTGTGAAGTCTTGCCATGTTTTATAATTGCGAATGTTATTAAAACTTTGCTTGACGACATGGCGGACCCACGCGACCAGTTTTTGAGACCACGAGGTAGCCACTACTGACCCACTGTTGTTTCTCACATCCGTATTATTGCAGACCAGTGGCTGTACCAGAGAAGGTGTATATTATTAATTACTTCTCCCTGTGTTTATTTTAGCCATTATGTATACATGTAGAAATTATGTTGGAGATTCCAGTGGACCACGGACTTAGAAGATTGTTTGTCTCTTATCTGTATAAGTGGATGCGATCTCACTGAGGGCTGTTTCTGCCAACAGTGAGACGCTCTGCACTCCCTGTGTAAGCAAGGCGTTGCGGAAACTCGTCTTATGTTTTGCAGACGAGCAGGCTTCGTCCGCGGCAGGAGATAGACCCCATTGAAAGTCATCCCGGACATACGGCCTGCACCTGAGCAGCGAGCACTGAGCTCCAATAGCTCAGTAGTCAACAAACGAGACGAGGAGAAAGCAGCATCGCACCTTAACGTCCCAGTTAAGTGCCATAGAATAAATGCACGAACACTGATCTATAGGGACTGTGCGGTAGTCCACTTGTTACACTCAGTTCGATGATGTTGGAGTTTTCTATCAGTATCTGATTCAGCCCCGATGCTTGAATTCCTGATAGTTGTGTAACTCAGATTCGTTTATTCACGCAACCCGCTCAAGCAGCATACAAGTCACTAAGTCGACGTATGAAGTTTTCCACTTTTTATTCAGCACACACCAACTACTGCATACAATTCTCAACTCAACTCAACAACTTTCACAGCAACTCTCTAAATCACTATCAACAACTTTACTATCTCAACAGCAACTCGGCACACGATTAAATAACCTCTCTCTTTTCTCGAACAATTTGGTACACGGTAGAAATGACGCACTGCCACCAATCGAACAAAAGTTCGTCATCACTGGCTTACGTCATACACATTTCCTCTACTTCCGGGAACATTCACGACCTTCGATATCCATCGGGAAATTTCTATCGACAGTAATAAACATGCAGATCCCGAAAATTCTTCAACAATATCGACTAACGCAAATCATCAACGTTATACAAAGCCTCTCCTAACAACAATGCAAACTCAAATCAAAGGTAAATAAACTCCATTATTGAATACTTTGCAAATCGAAACGATTAGATCTATCGTACACGCTTCCGACATACTTTCGTTCGCGTTTCAACGTAACATAACCCCCCACTCAAGAAGAAATTTACCCAATTTCTTTCAACAACGTTGAAACGTAATGCACAAACAATGTACAGAATTAAAACTTACTTCAGACTGTCTCATTTACTGTCAATGTTCTCAGTTTATATACACAGAGTCCATGTTTTTCATCCGCAAGTCTTTCTGGATACTGTCAATGTTCACAGATCATTTACCCAGTCAACGTTTTTCATTTTCAAGTCTGTCATTACCAATATTCTTAGTTCATCCACACAGTCAATATTCTTTCATCTGCAAGGAAACGACGCCCTCGTCAGTTGCGGTTGTCATCGGCCAAGGGTCAAAGACGATGATCACGTGGGCTTCCCCGGAATCAGTGCGTCCTCCGTTGTCTCCTTCTTCCATCGGATGTCCGACGCAGTCGACGTTGTCAGCTCCCAGAATGCATTCGCTGGGTCTCACGGTCAGGTTGGCTTCTGCGGGACGGTGGAACAGCTCCCTCATGGTCTGCAGATGCTCCTTCCAGGTCTGGGTGTGGACTTCATGTTCGACCAAAGTCGTAGAGCCTGGGACATCATTGAAGTTAGGGGGAAACTCGCCCATAAGGTCCTTGAGCTCCAACGTTTGACCTTCCGTCAAGCTCGGTCCTAGCTTAACATCATCGATGCCTTCTTTGCTGTGGAAGTCTCCCAGTTCCAACAGTTCTTCGCTGTCAAAGCTGTCGTCGGTCACAGCTGCTGTTGCTGCATGTACAGTCTCTGATGGCCTTTCCACGTACAGCTTAAGGAGGTTGGCATGGTATATCTTGGAATGCTGACCGACCTTCACCTTCCACGGTCTCCACTTCGTACGGGCCTTTCCACTGCATCAGCAACTTATTATGATCGGTAGGTAGCAGCACCAGCACTTTGTTGCCAGGTTTGAACTTCCTGTTCACAGCCCTACGATCGTAGTAGTGCTTTCCACAGTCTTGGGACTTCTTCAGGTTTTCTCTGGCTATCTCGAGAGTCTGCTCCAGCTTCTCCCGTAGCTCAAACACGTACTGGTAGCTGTTCTTCACCTCTGGGGTGTCTACTTCTTTCGTCCACAGTTCTTTCAGGATGTGCATCGGCCCTCGGATGGTTCTTCCGTACAGCAGCTCGAACGGAGAAAAGCCGGTGGACTCTTGCGGTACTTCTCTGTAGGCGAAAAGTAAGGCGTTGATATAGCGATGCCATTGTCTGGGCTGCTCGCTGCACAGTTTCTTCAGGGTGGACTTCAGCGTAGCATTGAACTTCTCGACAAGCCCGTTGCACATCGGATGGTAGGGTGTCGTAGTCAAATGCCGGATGCTCAGCAGTCTGTTGACCTCCTTCATACAGTCAGAGACGAACTGTGTCCCGAGGTCTGTCAGAATTTCTTCAGGCACTCCAAGTCTACTGAACATGTCCACCAGTGCCTCTGCTACAGTTTCAGTGTCAATCTTCTTCAGCGGCACTGCTTCTGGGTACCGAGTCGCATAGTCCACTAAAGTCAGTACCCATCGATGACCTTCTTCACTCGGAGGTCTTATTTCGCCGATTAAGTCTAAGGCCACCCTCTTGAAAGGTCGGTCGATCAGAGGCATCCTCTGCATAGGCACTTTCGGGACCCTTCCTCGAGGTATGGTCTTCTGGCAAATGTCACATGATCGGCAGAATCGGCTGACGTCCGCATGAAGTCCTGGCCAGTAGAACACCGCCTGGATTCTATCCGACGTCTTCTTGATGCCTAGGTGACCTCCCATGATTGAGTCATGCGCTACTTCCATCACCTGGCGCCTTAGGGGTAACGGTACCAATACTTGACGTAGTGGTTTCCCTCCGTTGACCCTCGGGTGCTGGAAGCTTCGATACAGGATCTTGGCCTTCACCTCAAAGTAGACCGTACCACTGCCTTTGGTCACGTGGTCTTGGCGGTTCCTGTACTTGTTTAAAGTACTATCAGCTTCCTGGAGCTGGATCAGCTTATCTCTGTCCACGATGGCAGCTTTAGAGTTGTCGGCGACCTTCAGTGGCGTAGACGTCTTGTCTCTCTTGGCCTGGGCCCTGGTTGTAACGGCACCGACGATCTCTGGTCGGCAGGGCTGAGCCGGAGTTACCACATTATCCCGTAGCAGCTCTGTAAGGTCTCCATCGGGAAATGGCAATGGATCCTCCTCCACAACTTCGACGCGTTGGGTTGAGGCAGGACTCCACTCTGGATCGGGGTCGTCGGGTCGTCTCGCGCCGTCGATATTCCCGATCATCAAATCATACAGCGGCTTCTTCAGGCAAACCGCTTCGACTTCGCCTATGTAGAAAGGGGTGTTGACATGAATCTTCGCAACTGGCGCTTTCAAACATTTGCTGTCGGCCATAAGTGTCCATTTAGAATCGCCAGTGAATTGTTCTTTAGCGATTAGGTCTTCTCTGACGATGACCCCACTGCAGCCAGAGTCTCTTAAAACAGTCACTTCATGATTTCCGACGCGTCCCTTTGAAACAGGCATGTTCTGGACGGTCACAGCTGCGCTGGCGACGACGGGGGTGGATTTTCCGTTGGCATTGATTGATTGATTTATTGTTGCTTTAGTTCCAGCGGACTCTTCCGAGCCAAATCAGGACCGGTTTCCGTTGGCAAGGAGAAGTTGGCCATCGGTCATGCACTCTTGCACGTCCGCAGGGGTAGCTGTGCGCTCGGTCTCGCTCGGAAGAATGACGCTCCCGCCGCACACCTGATGGTCAGATCTACTGGTTTGCCGTTGATTGGAGAAACGTCTCTGTCGGTTGCCCGCCGCTGCATTGTCCGTACTGCCCCGCTGTCCGCTACTTTTGTTTTGAGGACAGTTAGCTGCTCTGTGGTCTGTAGCGTTGCAGGTGAAACAGCCTCTTGAATGCTCTTCCCTTGGAGGTGGCGTGGAGTCCGTGTGTCTCTGGCTCGTCTGACTCCCTTGGATCTGGTTCCCATGGTTTCCAGTCTTCTGAAAATGTTTCGTCGCGCTGGGTGGCCCCAGGGTTTTCCCATGAGCGATGAGATATCTTTCAGCAGCCTCAGTCACATCTTTAAGCGTCTGCAGCTTTTGTTCTAAGTGGGTCGCTAGGTCCTTGTGACAGGCATTGAGAAATTGTTCACAATCAGGTCATGGAGACTGTCGTAAGACTTCATTTCGCCTGATAACTCCACCCACTTGTGTAGATATGACGACAGGCGCTCCACAAACTGCTTTGGCGTCTCGTCTGACTTAGGCCGGCATTAACGGAAGCGTTTACGGTAGCCCTTCTCTGTAAAGTTGTAGCACTGCAACAGGGCCTCTTTCAAGACGTCGTAGTTTTTGGCGTCATCGTTCGACAGTCTGGTGTAAACTTCGAGAGCTTGCCCCGTCAGAAGTGCACTCAGTCGAATCGCCCAGTCTCGAGGTTGCCAATTGGAGCTTTCGGCGAACCTTTCGAATCTCGCCAGATAGCTGTCGATCTGGTCCTTCCCGTCGACGAAAGCTGGCAATTTTGGAGCCGTATGGTCGTTGGTGACTTGTGGCGCATGCTGATTGTTCTGGATACGCGCCAACTCTAGCTGGTACTGACGATCTCTTTCTTGCTGCTGCTGTTCAATTTCCAGACGCTTCAGTTCAAATTCTCTGTCTTCACGACGTCGCTGCTCCTCTATTTCTCTTTCTTCACGACGTCGTTGCTCTTCTTTTTCTTGCCGCTGCTGTTCAATTTCTAGACGCTTCTGTTCTAGTTCTATTTCTTTTTCTAGACGCTTCTCTTCCAATTCTCTTTCTCGTATTCTCTCCTGAGACTTGACGTACTCCGTCAGCTGCTTGCCTTTTAGATTCAGTTCAACCCCTTTCTGCCAGAAGTCAGCCATCTTGATGCTTCTGGAAAGTTTTTTTCAAGAAAGTTCTTTTCTAGAAAGTTCTTTTCTGGAAGGTTCTTCTTCTAGAAAGTTCTTGACTGTAGAGTTCTTTTTTTTTTCTGGAAAGTTCTTGACTGTGCTGTACCTTTCTAGACTGTTCTAGAACAGCACGCTTTCTGCAGTAGCGCTGATGCTTGTCACTAGTCGCCTTCGTTGACGCAGGCCCCGCTGTCCTCGTCGTATGCGACGCTGTACCACGCTGGTGTTGATGTATACGCTCCTGTGCTGAAGTAGACTCGACGTCCGCACGTCGCTCTCTCTAATACTGGCGATGTAGCTCCGAGACTGTCCCTCGACGTAGTCCCGCGGCAGCCACGTAGTCCCGCTCTGTTGTTCGCTCACGAAGCAACTCTTCGGCGACTACACGCCCTTGCAGTCAACCCGAATCTATCGGATGTAGTCCCAGTATGTTGGCCCCTCTCGACGCAACTCGTTGGCGGCTACCCTCGATGACTGCCTCTCGTAACGTTGACTCGCTTGTTGTAGCAGTTGAACCCTTGGCTATGGCGTGAATCGCGGCTTGACCCCCAAAATGTTACACTCAGTTCGATGATGTTGGAGTTTTCTATCAGTATCTGATTCAGCCCCGATGCTTGAATTCCTGATAGTTGTGTAACTCAGATTCGTTTATTCACGCAACCCGCTCAAGCAGCATACAAGTCACTAAGTCGACGTATGAAGTTTTCCACTTTTTATTCAGCACACACCAACTACTGCATACAATTCTCAACTCAACTCAACAACTTTCACAGCAACTCTCTAAATCACTATCAACAACTTTACTATCTCAACAGCAACTCGGCACACGATTAAATAACCTCTCTCTTTTCTCGAACAATTTGGTACACGGTAGAAATGACGCACTGCCACCAATCGAACAAAAGTTCGTCATCACTGGCTTACGTCATACACATTTCCTCTACTTCCGGGAACATTCACGACCTTCGATATCCATCGGGAAATTTCTATCGACAGTAATAAACATGCAGATCCCGAAAATTCTTCAACAATATCGACTAACGCAAATCATCAACGTTATACAAAGCCTCTCCTAACAACAATGCAAACTCCAATCAAAGGTAAATAAACTCCATTATTGAATACTTTGCAAATCGAAACGATTAGATCTATCGTACACGCTTCCGACATACTTTCGTTCGCGTTTCAACGTAACACCACTCTTCATGAAAAAGAATATTAGGCAAAACAAGAACAAAGCCCAAAGATGACACAGTAGCGAGTATCGATAACAGTAGCAAAATAGATCCATCAAAGATCTACCCATTCTCCGAACTACTCGAAGTGACTTTTGGACTGGTAAGTTAATCCTAGTTATATTACGTTTTGGACATTAAAGTTAATGTAGTGATTAGATAATTGAGCATAGAGTAGAGGAAATAAATGTGTGATATTTACTGTTAACAAGTGGCTGGATTACCTATGATTCATAGCCGTGCGAGAGCTAGTGTGTCAGTGAATCTTTTACACTTTTCTCCCTATCTCAGTAACCCTAACCTCACACAGACCGGCCCAAAAATAAATGTATTAAGATTAGTCATAGGGCGATCTAACTAGCCGATCCCCGCCGACGAACGAGTGGGTAATAGCATTCCATTGTGCAGAACCCAGCAACAATAGAACCCACCGTCTCAATGATGATGATGATGATGATGATGATGATGATGATGATGATGATGATGATGATGATGATGATGATGATGACGAGGTAAAAAAAAGGAGACTGTCATTTAGAAGTACTTCCGAAGGCTCACTCAAGTGTTAATTTTCTTTATCGTAAAACTAACGAGCTGGGAAAAGATGGGCCACCAACTAAACTATCTCCAAGCAAATATGAATAATACAATATGCAGCAACAGCAGCAGCAGCAACAACAACAACAACAACAACAACAACAACAACAACAACAACAATAATAATAATAATAATAATAATAATAATAATAATAATAATAATAATAATAATAATAATAATAAGTATCCTTCAAGCAGCAGGAGACTCGATGCTTGACGGACGCCTTCACGAATAATTAGCAACAAGATCTGGCAGACTGGAGAGTGGCCTGCACCATGGACCCAGTCGCTTGTCGTCACTCTTCCCACAAAAGGTAACCACCGAGATTGTGAAAATTACCGCACCATCAGCCTCATCAGCCATCCCAGCAAGGTCCTCCTGAAAATAATACTCAACAGGTTAAAACCCCAAGCTGAACAAATCATAGCTGAAGAACTAGCAGGATTCAGGGCAGGGCGAAGTACCACTGAACAGATTTTCAACCTCAGAATAATCTGCGAGAAATACCTACAGCACCAACAACATCTATATCATGTGTTTGTAGACTTCAAGAAAGCGTTTGACCGAGTCTGGCACGCAGCTCTGTGGGCAATCAGCCCTAAAATTATCAAAAACTTCCTTCTACAGAGCCAGCATAGAGAGCGTGCTGAGCTTTAACCTGACCATGTGGCTGCATGGATGCAAAGAGGGGGACAGAGACAGACTGAAACGGGTGGTCAGGCAGGCGGAGAGGGTGGTGGGGTCGCAACTGCCCAGTATCGATGAGCTGGAGTGCAGCCGCACTGTTAGAAAGGCTCGCAAGATAGCGGAAGACGAGCTGCACCCACTGCATGGCGAGTTCCAGATGCTCCCCTCTGGCCGCAGGTACAGAGTTGGCAAGTGCAGGACCAACCGTTTCCAGCAGACGTTTGTCCCCTCTGCAATCACGCTACTCAACGAGCAGTTAAAATAAATCTCCATAGCATTTGGGCTGGGTAAAGGGGATGGGGGTGGGTGGGAGTGGGGTAAGACAAACTGTAACTTGTCTCAATAAGAGCTGCCTTCATCAGTTTCTTTCTATTTACTGTATGCCGTATGCATCTGTGCGAAAATTATCGATTGTGTGCGTATAATGTATACTCACTAGTCATGTAACGTATTATTGGTGATGATATCAATTGCGCATTAGGCTTATGTATTCATTAGTCATATTGTGTACTAGTCATGATAATTTAAATGGAATCTTTGTTCATCAAGTATTTTTAATTATTACCATGCTGTATGAATGTGTGCGAAAATGTATTGATTGTTTGTGCATGATGTATAAGAACATTGACTATTAATGTAATGTGAACTGTGAGGTGTTATATGTTGGTTTAATCAATTGACGTATAAACTGTGATGTGGGTGCTTGACGCGATTAGGTGACACGATATATATTGACAGTGTTTGCGGTTTTATTTTGTGATCTGATTGCCTGATCTGTGATGTCTGATTGTTTACTTTTGATAGCCTATTTTGCGTAAATGTGAGAAAGCGATGTGTCTGCTTGCACTGTGCTGTAATGTATCATATTGCGTATGAACTTATAACCTATATTTTGATATATTCCCATATGCGCAAAACAAATTCTTCAAATGAAGTCAATAAATCTAGAAATTGAAATTAAAATTGAACTTGACAGTGCAGTCCTCCACAACAGCGCCATCGGAAACTGGTTCAAACAACAATCGGTGTGCGTCAAGGATGCCTACTCTCTCCAACACTCTTTAGCATCTTCCTATAGCGCATCATGTCAGATGCCCTTACAAATCACGAAAGCACAGTCAGAATAGGGGTAGAGCAATCTCCTACCTCCGTTTTGCGGACAACATTGATGGACTGATTGGAGAGGATCAAGAACTTAAACAGCTGGTACTGAGGCTTGACACCGCCTCCAGAACCTATGGAATGGAAATAAGTGCAGAGAAGACCAAAATGATGACCAACAACAACAATGGCATCAACATGGACATCAAAATCCAAGGCCAATCCCTCAACAACAGTGCATAGTTTCAAATATTTAGGAGCAATTGAATCCGACAATGAGTCCCGACAGGAAGTCCTCTCCAGGATCGCACAAACAACTGATGCCCTGACAAGGTTGAAACCCGTTTGGAAGGACAGGACCATCAGTCTACATTCTAAGGTAAGGTTCGTGCGCTCTCTTGTCATCTCCATCTTCTTATAGGCTTGCAAAACATGGCCCCTCACAGCAGATATAAAACAAAGAATACAAAGCATGGAGATGAGGTGCTACTGAAGACTAATGGGTATTTCCTATACCCAGCACATCACCAACAACGAAATCCGACATTCCATCACACAAGCCATTGGACAACACGATGACATGCTCACAGTGGTGAAGAAACGGAAACTCCGATGGTATGGCCACATCACCAGAGCATCAGGCCTTGCGAGACCATCTTGCAAGCATGCAAGGTACGGTGCAAGGAGACAGAAGAAAAGGGAGACAGAAAAAGAGTTGGGAAGACAACATTCGAGAATGTACTGGTTTAACACTGAGTGAAGCCATGAGGGTTGCTGAGGACAGAGAAAGATAAAGTACGCTGTTTAAACGATCATCTGTGGTGCCCCAACGACCTTCGATTTACGGGATAGGATAGGTAGAATAGGATATGACAAAAAATAATCAAAATTGGTTTAGTCATTCTTGGGATAAGCAATTAATGTGTTTTGAGCACAAAAAATGTGGAATTGGGAGCGACAGACCGACCGACAACCGGACTGCCACAGTAAACTTGACCTTTGCGGTAGAGCAAATACGATGGCACGTGAGGCTGGTCACTATAACCAGGTAGTGATCCTTTGAAGTTTGAACAAAATCCGTTCAATGGTTCTTGATATATGGCGTGCAACGGACCAACAGACATTTGGCTCGTTCTTATCCCCGACCATTCGAAGTATCTCCATACAAAAACCGGAGGGGTATAACAGCTTACACAGGAAATGAGTTGCATTAGACAGAAAAGGAGAAACAAGGCCTCGGGTAATTTAGAGTTGCACGCTTCATTCACGGATAGCTTCCTTGCCGATATATATGGGATAAAATTTCATGCGGGCTGACTATATCGTAAGCATAAATCTGGTCTGTGTATTAATGTTCTTATTGGGTACATAACTGCGATGGATATGTATATTAGGTTCGGACGAGAGTATTATGTCGAGGGTTAGGCTGGCAGCATGCGCCCCATCGCACGGACGATAAAGATCCTGTTGTTTGTTTCTTTTAGACGGGGAAGTGTCAGATACACGAACACACCCAACAAGCACAATGTCTGTTCCAGCATCTCATTTTTTATTTCATACAGTTTGCACGGCACTGAATAATAAAGAGTGCTAGAAATGTTCTCTCATGCTACATTCTCCATGCGTTCAGTTCTCAAGTAGCCATCATCATCATCATCATCATCATCATCATCATCATCATCATCATCATCATCGTCGTCGTCGTCGTCATCGTCAATGCTGTTATCGGCGTCGTCTTCGTCCTCCTCCTCATACTGTTTCTTGAAGCATCATCAGAATTCAACATTTCAATTTTCATGTGTAACATAAGTATTCTCTCCCCCCCCCCCCTTTTCCTTCCCCAATATTTTCTTGTGTTACTGTTGTATCCGCCTCTCACTCTTTCACTCACTGTTTTGTTTGCTCGTTTATATATGAAAAAGATATTGTAATACTAGCGAGTTCGCAGTGGCATCTGATGCCAGTTTCTGAATATGGTAATGATCTCTTGTCGCCATGCAGTCACCAACGCCAGCGTCGTCTCCGTTATCAACGTCGTTATTGCAATTGTTTTCTCTCTCCTTTCCTCCCTCTCCCAATAACGGCCTCATACCTTTGCATATCCACAAGGCTTTGTAGCACTGAGTCAGCACAGGCTCTTGAAGCCAGCTCCTGAATGAGGTCATGATCTCTAGTCGCCATGTTGTCACAAACATCGCCGTCGTCATTATCCCGATTATCGTTGTTAGCGACATCGCCCTCTTTTTCTCTTTCCATTCCCCCTCCACCCCACCCCACCCCCATCCCTTCCACCTGCCTGGCCCCAAGTAAAAGCCTATTTCCCTTGCGAACTATAAATAGAGAACAGTAGTGAAAGGGTATGTGATTCCAGATTGTGAATGCGGTCATGATCTCTAGTCGCCATGCTGTCAGCAACTTTTCGTCTTTCACAGCATTGCCTACGCATACTCAACAACGCCCCTTTCTATAACCTTTGTAAACATTATGGCCAAGATGCTTGCTGTTGTAGTTGTCGACTGCTACAACTGTGTGTGTGTGTGTGTGTGTGTGTGTAGGTGTGTGTGTGTGTGTGTGTGTGTGTGTGTGTGTGTGTGTGTGTGTGTGTGAGCGCGCGCGCGCGACTTTGGCCACGGCGGCGAGTATAACGATGATAAAGTTGGTCATCTTCATCATGATTACGATAGTAGTTGCAGATACACAAACTGTCCATGTCAAATACGACAATGTAAACATCCCTGATTTCTGCTGTTAAGTATAGATACCTATTGGGCCGTCGACAAACATTCACCACGTCATGGGCATACAGCGGGCAGGTGGTAGCATATAGTGTAATAGTGGTGGAGGCCAACATAGTGTTAAAGGAGAAAAGACCACAATGCTGTTATCGATCCAGCAAGGCCAGAGAAAAGCGGACGGCGCCGCGCGAAGGTCCAAACGCCAAACACGTATTCACACAGACAAAAACCAATATTCTTTACTTTGCAATACCCATATTGACGGTACAAAATAAGAAAACGAAGAACAGGCCTCTTCTACTGGCTTGTCTTCCAGAGAGCACACCCACAGACATAACAATGTTCTTTATTTTGTAATAACTACTCTGGCGGAGTGGGGAGGGTGATGGGTTGGGATTGAGGGAGAGAGAGACTAGACTTCTCAGTTAAGATGCATGGCGTCAAATGTTTTACAGTTGCTCTAGACTAACGACTACTTGTGGAACCTTCTTGTTTCTTTCAGAAAGAGAATACGTAAACATGCACACAAACAAAGCACTATTCTTTGTTTGCAAATACCTACACTGACAGAAATAAATGGACCTCCCCTTAATAGCATTAAAGCATGCGTGTTCTGTACATCTCATAAATTGCTGTGTTTTGTGTTGGTTTCTTTTAAATTAGTTGTCATTAAGCCATAAATCACCTGTTGAGCCTCCTTGCTCTTTGCGACTGCAATTTTGTGCGTGCTATTTGTTGCCTAGATTGGAACACAAGTATGAGACAGACAAACAAAGTAAGAAAGAAAAACACAAGATTTGCACTTTTGTTTGGCAGCCAAAGTGGTAAACCGATGACTGTTCTCAAAGTGCAACAACCTACAAACACTTCTAAGCAAATACAATGTTACGCACACAATATATTGTAATAATTGTACAGCCAAGCAGAACATCGTGTACTGTAAAAGATCTAGATCGTGAAATACGAGTAACTCAATGTAACAAAAGAGAACCATAATTATACGAAGTTAAGAATTGCACGACAGTAGATATTTTGGTAAACCAATGAAAAACAAATCCAGATAGATCTGTTTTTAAAACTTACAACGTGAACAATTCCAGTTGGAGTAGTAATGTCACTTAGACTTGGACTGTCATGTACCTCTCTGTACATCAGGAATCACTCGAATGCCTATAAGTTAAACAAGCCAATGAGCTCTAAACCCAAACGCAGATTGCCTGATTTAAGCCGTTTACTAGGTATCATTTTGTCATTTTTTCAATAGTGACGCACAGCTCTTTTTTTTATTTTATTTCGAACTCGTATGTTCTTGTTTGAGAGGTGTGTGTATTCTTTTTCTCGTGTCCGTTACTTTTTGTTAATATTATCGATTTGTTCATTTACGTATTTTTTTCCCTCAATCTGGTAAACTGTAACAACCTAATATCAATATGTTAATTGCTGTGTGTGTGATATTCCTGAATACTGTTATATGCCTTTGTTGCTTACTAATGTATGCCTTTTTGTATCTCCATCACCCACTCTCCACCTTTTGTTGGCTATACGCCTCCGCTCCCCCCCCCTCCCCCATCCCGGTCTCCTGGGCTAGGAGCCTAGTTAATACTGTTTGATGTTGTATGAAAATAGGAGGCCAAAGTTCCAGATGTAAATGTAACGACCTACCATTATTATACAGAACCAATTATACGAAGCCAAGAATAGACAACAAATATATGATTAATCCAAACAAACACATCAAAATCCTTTAACAGCTGGAAATATCTCTCTGGCGGAGAGAAACAGCATTGTATGCGTTCCAAGATTAAAAAATTGACCCCCAAAAATAAATAAATAAATACAAATACAACAAGTGCTGGACCCTAACGGATGCAGGTTCTTTTGCGTGCACACAAACACACGCACGCACCCCCCCCCCCCAACACACATACACACACGATTAGAGAGAAAAAACAAAAAAATTATGATGTTACCATGATGACATCAGACTTCACCCAATATGCATATTTTTGTGTCATGTGGTAGGGTGCACTAAATACCAAGTTCCAAAGAAATCCGTCCATTGGTTGCAGAGAAAAGTGCGTAAAATAAATAACTGAGTGAATACAAAGTATTTTACGTCACAACGATGACGTCACTCTATATATATATATATATATATATATATATATATATATATATATATATATATATATATATATATATATATATATATATATATATATATATATATATATATATATATATTATATATATTACAAATCGAGTGACGTAATCATGATGATGTCACTTTAAATTTCTTGTTTCCTTAAAACTTTGTATGTAATGAAAGTGTACATATGCGTTGAGCCCTAAACAAAAACTTTTATATATATATATATATATATATATATATATATATATATATATATATATATATATATATATAAAAGTTTTTGTTTAGGGCTCAACGCATATGTACACTTTCATTACATACAAAGTTTTAAGGAAACAAGAAATTTAAAGTGACATCATCATGATTACGTCACTCGATTTGCTTTTACGTTGGAGGCATAGGTAAAGTCTAAGTATATCCCAAATGTGTACCAAATCACTTCAGTAGTTTGGGAGGAAATAGGATTGGGAAAAATAACAAATTATGACGCCACCATGAAGACGTCACTCGATGACGTTACTCAATATACCACATTTTTGCTTAATGATCAAGTCATCTGTACACTTTAATTATATACGAAGTAAAAAATATATATATATATATATATATTTTTTTAACATTAAAAAAAATATTACCTGATGATTACATCACTCGATTTGCATAAGTTTGGTTTTACCTTGGTAAAGTCTAAAAACATATCAAACATGAACCAAATCCCCCTTCATTAAAGAAAAATGATTAGAAAAGAAAACAACAAAAATGACGTCGCTATGATAAAGTCATCCGAAATGAACTAATGTTTTGGTTATCTGGTAGGTTTTAGTATTTCTTAACTAAATCCCAAGTTTCAACGAAATCCGTCCATTAGTTTCAGATAAATTTGCACAAAGATCAATCAGGACGGACAGAGCCGAAAACAATAGTTCCAGGGATCTACCGTTCGGGAACTAATAACGATTATAGATAAAGGTGTACGTCTTTAATACCGAATAAAAATTATATCTAGAACTAAAGATCGCTACGTAAGCAATGATCCGAAACGATCTTCTCCCGTGGGATAAATACCTAATGAATTAAAGGCTTTGCGATTAACCTGTGACTTAAGTTAGAGTTTTGAAGACGACGTAACATGTGCATACCTTTATACAATGTAAATGCAACTAGTGTTGGACATGTAACGATGTTTGTTAAGTTATGCTGCTTGCAACAGCGGACTGAAATAACAAGAACAAACACTACAACAATAATAACAATAACAACAACAAAAAAGAAGAGGAGTAGGAGGAGGGATAAAAACAATCTGACAATGTGATTTATAATTGTTCAGTAACATTTTAATCAGTTTATTGCTTAGGGATCAACAAAGTCTCCAACAACCATTTATATTAAAAAACCAAGGATGCATAACACACTAATTATTCCTTAGTGTTAGATCTATCTTCGTTTCTTTATAGCCAATATCATGATATCCCCATTGAGTCGCTAAGGCAAAAAAATAAAGTTCGACCTATATGTAGAATACGGTTTATGCATCACGATCTTCCAATAGAATGTCAAAAACTGTAACTTGCATTCATACAATAAAAATATGTGTGCGTGCTCATGTAACATTGTTATTTATTTTATTTAACGTCTATTCACATCTGTTATATTAAACAAATGTAACATTAATATCATAAAACAATGTTAACACTGTAACCCACACTGACACCTTACGATTAAATATATTTATTGCTTATGCAACAATACCATAATTAAACCAAAGCCCTTCTCCAAACTTTGTACCTTGCAGTTAACCATTATTGTACAAGTGACATGAAACAATAAATGCACACAACAAATATAATGTACGCTGATGAAAAGAAGTAAACATAATTATTTATTGTTATGTAATAACTGCATGTTTAAATTGTAACATACACTGCTAAAACGAATAAACAAATGGAATTGGCCGTATTGAAAATGCAATAATGCTATCATGCATAAACTGCAAACCTACACTTGCACCGCAAACACAAAAGTCTGCCATGGCTTAAACCTCGTTTATTATTGCAGGGGGCATTCTCCGCCGACCAGGGTTAACTTCGCGAGGAAGATAAATAAGACTTATGGTGCTAAAATGTAATGGTCCACCATAAAAACTTAAAAGCTAGTTAGATTCGACGGGATTTTTTTTTTTTTAAGAATTTGATTTCGATTTTTGATACTTTATTATCCCTTTAATGTCAAGCTGAAGTTGATGAACCTGTATTGCGATTGCGAGAACATGCGTGTTCATTCGTAAAATAATATGCTCGTCGATCATGCAAAAGTGCTCGCACATGAGCTAATGTTAATCTTTCTTAGCGTCGGGTTACGGGTGAGTGCATAGATCCTCTACGGTCTTTTAGCAGCGGAGGAGTTTTTTCCTTCCTTTTTCTGGTTGCCATCCATCATGTTCTTTACTGTAACTTTCCTCTCATCTTTTCCTCAAATCTATCTGTCTAGAATGTGCCTATTGATATGATAATTCTATGTATTACGTTCAAATCATTTTATATCAGCTTTAGCAGACTTTGCAACTTACTGTGATTAAGTTATCAATGTCCCTGTTGTTCCTTAATAGTTTTTACGCTTTTGGTAAGGAATTTTGAAAGTCCGTTTAAAATAACCTGATACAAAAGGCCTAAAAGGCACAAGCTTGCGAACACTAGCAAATTCGATGTTAGCGTGCAATCGACGATGTTTCAACATGTTACGAAACGGTAGGAGGTTATGATATGACGTCAATCGTTAAAAAAGGCCAGACCTCCGACGCCACTCGTAGTATGAGTAATGGTTTGTGTGGCGCCATAAATTACAACGAGAGAGTTTTCCAGTATTGACAGCACTAAGTAAAAGAGATCGCATGAATCACAAAGAGTAATTTTTAACCGAGTAACACAGATTGCATTGTATGATTTTGAGTAAAGGTCAAAACTGAGTGAAACAAGATGGCAAGAAGGGTCAATTGTATTTCCAGACACATCCAGACACACGCATACATGGCTAATTAAAATAATCAACATTTTCAAAAGTATTAATGTTCGGCTTTACCCTAAAGAAGTTAAATGAAGGAACATGATGATGAACCGTTATCTAAACTATCTGCAAGCACACCACCAACAACAAAATCAAAATCCGTTCAGCCAATTTTGAGATTAAGCGCAAAGCATTTTTGTAATATTATCAACTTCAGCGACATTAACCTTTGAGAACAAAATAAAGGTCAATGACGTAACAGGGTGCGAGGTGGTTAAAGTGTGTGCAAAGTAAAATTAATAAACATGATGCCATTGAGATAAGGTAACAAAATTTGCTTTAAAGAAAAGGTTAAATGCGGAGATACAGACCGACCAACCCATTAACCGAAACTGCCTGACTGACTATGATTTGAAGTGCCAGTACACCAAAAATCGATTCAACCGTTTTTGAGATATTGAGCTAAAATTGTTTAGCCCAAAAAAAGTAACCCCAGCGACCTTTGTCATTGTGGTAGTGTAGATATGATGGCACGGGAGGCTAAATTGGCCACTAACCTAGGTAATGTTCCTATGAAATTTGGTCAAAAATCCGTTCAGTGGTTCTTGAAATATGACGTGCAACCAACCGACGAACGGGCCAACAGACAGAAAGCTGACCGACCGTTACACCGGCTTTTGGCGCATTCTGATTCCGGACTATTTTACAGTATTTTGAGATATTAACTTGAAATACACACACAAAACAAAGGTTCATATTAAGCAAGAGAGATCCCGCCATACTCGTAAATGTAAGACTGTTAAGTGTATCTGATTAAATTAAAGTAACGATGTCAAAACAGGCACAATGCGAAACTCGAACTATTTTTTTCGCGGTGGCAAGATAAAGAGATAGGAAGTGTAATAAAGAAACATCTGCAATTTATAAATAAAGACAACAAACCAAACAAAAAGCACGAAAGGTGTCATCCTAAAGCCGCACACTTACTTCTTCCAACTAATATCCACCTGGCGCCTTCAGTGTCTATAGAGTCCAGCGGACTGCAAAGAGCCGAATCAAGACCACAACTTGCTTGAAAGAGGATTCACCCCTGATCCGGATAAAAGATCTGCTGAAACAACACTAACGGTAACACTGAAGGCTCTCCACCAGCCGGTCACTTTACAATAAAAGCATCCCATGCAGGGGACGCCGAGGCTTTACTCTAATTTATAGAACTCCCGTTTAATCTAATCATCATTATACAATATTAACAAAACACCTATCTAGAAAATGCCTGCATTGCTAAATAATAATACCAAAGAGAGCCCTAGTGACCATCTGGCAAAAAGCGTCCTATAACCCCAAGCTGACTCAACAGACTCCATACACAAATCAGGAGTTTTGGCAGAGTTTTCAAGAAAAAAAAGTATGGTAGGTGGCTAGTCTAGAGAAGAAGATAGCAGAACGATAGAACAGAATAGGGACTAGAAAGCACAATTGAGAATGACAGAAACAGTGGTAATTTAAAGCACTACATTTCCACAAAGTGGGGATACTATTTATACAGAACCTCCCGGCACCCATAAAGGGGCACCTGGCGCATTGAGCAGCTCTGACAAATTTAGTAAATTAGAACAGTTACTCTAAAACCAATGATTATCAGCAAACTCCGCAATCGTCACCCAAAAATTCGATGTCGAAACGGATGAAAGAATCATACTGCAGACCTGACTTACGGCCGCTTTATACGTATCAACGACTGGGCATAGAAAACCTCTCAAATGGGTATGAAATGGCATGATCAACCATGACCAACGAGAAAATGACGCGTTCAACGTTGTGGATGAGTGTTGAAAGGAGAACAAAACGTTCTTGCTCAACTGTTTGAGGACCACTTACACTCGACAACGATGAAGTGGCCAATCACCGTTGAGCACAGGCATCGCAAAAGCGACGAAACGTGTAATTTGGCCGTAAGAACGGATAGCATTGGAAATAACTTGGTGACGCAAAGACAAGAGATGGAAAACACGGGAAAATCTGCCAGTAGCTTGCAGAGGCATGCACTCGCGGACAGCACGTGTCAATAATACATTTTTATCCATATGTTTCCATACACACTCCAACGCTGCCCGATCCTAGGAGTGTAAAAGGAGAGAAGGGTGGTGGTGGTGGGGGGGGGGGGGGGGAAAGCAGCTTATCTGCCCTTCGAGGTATCCCCCACCTTCCAATCCCGCTCCCATCCCTGTCCCTCTTCTCTCTCTGAAGTGATCTCCCAGTTTCTCTGTGACAAAGTCCTCATCCAGTTTGATTTCCCTTTCCCTCCCGCAAAATCTTTGCCTTTCAAGAACATGACGATGATGTTGTTCATGGCCCACGACAGGGCGAAACAAGCGAACCAAACCTTGGAATAGTTATCATATTTTGAATCGTTAGACCAAAATCCACGCTGCCTGTGTACCCCTGACAACGTCCTCATCAATCTTGCATTAACGATTCGAACCAAACTCCACATGCCCCATCTAGATCATAATTTTTCCAAACGCAATTTAATCCTTTTGCGGAAAAGAAAGATCGTGGACCATCCCACGGTTAAATAGACAAAACAAAAGAAAACGTGCACAATTTCATCAGTTTGGCCCAGATACGAAAGGCCTTTCGGTCTCTCTTACAACATCTTCACCACCCTACCCCCTCTTCGTCTTTCTCTTCTCCTACCCCCTCCTCCTACTTCTTCTTCGCCTCGTATCTCTTCGACACATCCACCCACCCCCTTCCCTTTTCTTCTACGTTCCCATCATCTCCTTTAATAAACTTATTTCTGGTTTCCAAGAGGCCGATGTTATTGCGTGCGTGCCTACGATTCGTTCTGCGCGCTGGAGTGACAGAAATACAGTAGACCGTTGGCACACACAGCAATCCTACAGCGAGCCGCTCCCCAAAGTACCTTCCGTGCACTTGAAGTATCAAAAACACGTAGAGGGTAAAGAAATTATGTTCTATTGCGCACCGACCAGCTTCAAAGAGCTTCTGAAGGGCTGGGCCGAAACAAGGCTAACCGTTGTAAACCTACCTCCAAAAGTCTTATCATCTACGAGTATAAAACCACGTGCAGAAAAAAGTAACTGTTGGTGGGGCCGGGTAGCTCAGTTGGTAAGAGCGTCTTGCTAGTAACCGAAAGGTCGCTGGTTCGAATCCCGGATTGGTCAACGTGTGATCATATTATTTTCCCCTTTACCAACAACTGGCCCGCTGGTGTCAGTATAAATCGGTCCAGTAGTCACCTATATGCGAAAGTGTCGAGTGACTATAATCTACAAACAACAACAACAAGTAACTGTTCTAACAGCGCACATCACAGATCAAAGAACCGGCTACATACAGTGGCGGAAATCGCAATGAAACTCAAGAAGCCAACTTGTTGCACTCTAAGCTCTATCTAACGCCATAGACAATGCACTAGCTGCTTGTGCCATCTAGAGCGACCTGTGTATATATAATGTGTATACTTGTACTCTATACTTATTTACAGAAAGACCGAGCTCAATAATGTTCATTACTGATGTGGCATGGAAGAATGGGATTACTTAACAGAACATCATTACAATGAATCGATTTAATAATCGTACGTAGATCTACAATACCCATGCATCAAAAGATCTTGACAGAGTGGACCACATGTCACTTCCACAGCGGGTGAGTGAAGTCCTCTTGGTTTCTGAGTTAATCTGCTTCCTAAGACAGAACAACGTCCCTGACCGGTTGAAGATACAGGCTCTGAAACTCCGTGCTTTGACAACATCGTCGTCAGGAATCGTTAGGATGCAACTTCAGATAAGACTTTGCACCACAGCAAGAAAAATGTAACTGGAAGCAGAAAGACCTAGGTTGGGTGTTCATGCATGTAGAGATGGGTGGGACGATGTGGGGTAGGGTGGGTGGCGGTGGCTCTATACGTGTGTGTTTTATTGTGTGTGTGTGTTTGTGTATGTGATTGTGAGAAAGAGAGGGAGGGATGGAGAGAGAGAGAGAGAGAGAGAGAGAGAGAGAGAGAGAGAGAGAGAGAGAGAGGAGGTAGATCGGGGAGGGAGAGAGGGAAGGAGGGAGTACGAGCATGTAGTTAGTGTGTGACCCTGCGTGAGCATATGAAGAAGTTTCAGGTTGGCTGCAAGTTTTATGCCTTGAGCTAAAGGCAGATCAGGACGCAACCGAGGAATCGGAGCAAGAGCTGTGTTTGACGTCATAATGATCAACAGCAGTCCAGCTTCTCGACATAGTTCAAACATTGATAACGACATTTTGTAAACACGCGCTTCACACAAAACCTATATTGCCTTATGACGCTGTGTTGTGGCTCATGAGAGAATCCGAAGAGAATCGTATTGTCTCAGGGTGCCCTCGGTCATCATAAAACCGTGTTATATTGAAATAATGAATTCAATTGATAGTTCAGCAAAAGAGAGGAAAATTACGATTGATATTATATCGGAACCTGCGCAAATACACATTGCGCATGATATGGGATTTGGTGAGATGGGTTTTGAGTGCACAACCTGGAACAACATTCATCGAACCTTCCTGAACTTGATGGCGGTGAAGGGTATTTAACTCCGGAACTAAAAAAGCGGCAAAACATAAAAGCATGAAAGCTTAGCGTTTGATGGTCTGAGCATTTCTATGCAAACTGGCCTTAACCCTTGCGGTGTCAGGCATTTCAAAAAGTATTTCAGGGTCCTCTAATGCTTAGGCTGCAGTGCGTGTTACAGGATATACAACATCAACATCGCAGTATAGCATGCATTACATTGCTTAGAAGAGATGCACCTATAGTTTGGTGAATCAAACAGTATACTTTAGCGCTTCGGGACCGATTTTGATGACGTTGCCATCATGCACCAGAAGGGTAAAATCTTAATAAGGCAGGATGGTTCTGGAAAGTCAGAGTGAGGTGTAAAGACATTGATAAAGAAAAAATAATTATATATATATATATATATATATATATATATATATATATATATATATATATATATATATATATATATATATATATATATATATATATATATATATATATATATATATTGTAATACTAAATCAAACGTGTTGACAAATCTGGCAACAAACACGCAGAGACATAAACTCATATATTTAGTCAATAAAAGAAAACCGAGATCTTCCAAACAGTTATACTATCAACAACAAACGGTACTGTCGCATTCTTCGGTTATTCATCAGGAAATTATTTTGGACCTATTTGACAATATGCTGGCACGTCCGTCTGTCACTTAAGCATTCACGACTCAATAGGGCTGTACGCGGCACGACCGCCAAACGTGCTAATTGCCGTCCTACACCGTATTTAGGAGAACCGCATGAAACATATATGCCAGACATTGGAATACCATTGGTCTGTTATAGACATCGGCCACATGAACTGTTGAAGCCCGCAAATGTCTATAATCAGTACAAAGCCACCACATCAATACTTCTACCAGACAATAATATCTCCAAGACAGTGCAAAATCACTGTTAGAGACTTGTACCACAGACAGTGTTGGAGCCCGCATATAGACGAAGACCTAATGCATTGCTCTATGAGAGGACCGTGATTTTAACGACCTGTCAGACATTGGGGTAAATCAGTGTTGAAGACAACACAATAGCTAAAAGCTAAATGAGAGATTAAACTTACTAGATTAAAAGGTTCTCTGTACTAAAGCATTGGCCCTACAACCAAATGGTCATATTACCAGATACGACCAATAGAGCACTGGCAACATAAAAGGGGAGATGGAACTTCCCTGTCAGTCCCTCATGCCTCGCTGTATTGCATCTTGTAATAAAGACAAGTAAAAAGGTTGAAGGAGATAAAGCAAGCTAGAGCAAAAGATTCTCTATACATGTAATTTCGCTAAAACGCTTCATCAGAAGTTACAAGCCAACACATGGCTAAAGGATTGTTTCCCCAGATGTTAATACTTCTGCTGTCCGTTTTATATGGCGAGACTATACTAAGTCAAATAATTGTATTGCCAAGATAAAACACAAGGAACATGTCTCAGAATCGAGATAACACGCACGCATACACACACATACACACAAACACACACACATACACACAGACAAGTGTGTAGCATGCGAAGACAGGCAGTGGGCTACAGAAATACAGTTCAAGTGACTATGTTATTATACAACGTTTCAGAAATTAAACGAGCTTTTCCTTAAAACACACATCTATAATAGGCCCAAAGTCAAAAACTTTCGCACGCACACACACACACACACACACACACACACACCCACACACACACACACACACATACAAACAACACACAGTTCGCACAGGAGCCAACATACTGCAAGCACGACAGACAGAACCACACCCCTGAGCCACCGCGAAAACCGTATGCAGAGGTTGAGGTCGAGGGGTCAAGGCCAAAGGTCGCTCAGTCCATGGCTAGCAGTACACACAAACACACGTGTAGCAGTGTATTTCGATGTAAACCAGAAGAATTGGTTCTGTGCGAGGTATAGACTTTAAGAAACTGTGAAATTGAAAATAGAAAGGATTATTTGAAGAGGGAGCGTACTAATGGAGTAATGGAGAGAAAGGGTATGAAAACAATGAAACTTAATGAAAATCCAACTCGGTATTTGGAATCCATCACTAAGCCCAGTGGGAAAGAAAACGTTCATATGAAACACTCTCACGGAGTATACCTAAGTAACTTGAGTTGACGACAGTAGAATAGAGTTATCACAAGCGTACTGGATATTACAATTAGCACGTAGTACAATGGGAACAGGAATAAGATTGCTAGTTTAACGACAAAAACCTAGTGCAAGATGAATCCGGTGTTAGATTGGTTATAGCATGTGTGTGGGGGTGGTTTAGTGGGTGGGGTAATGATGAGTAGAGTGTGTGAGAGTTGGGAGTGAGGTGGTTGGGATTGAAGAGAGAAAGAGAGAATACGAATATCACTATCTATCATATTCGTATTCGAAGAAGAAGAAGAGAAGGAGACACTTGACACTTTTTTGACACTTTGAGATTTAATTGTTAAGGCCACCAGCCCATCACAATGGTAGGCATCACATACAATATAAAATAATCTTTAAATAATCTTTAAAATAAAAGGACAATATTAAATACATATCATTTACAAGTTTCATAAAAAAAAAATGTTTCGAAAAAGCATTCGCATCATATCACGCATGAAGGTAAATTTCGATAACATACAACATTGCAGTTAAAAACACATTCAGTGTAAATTTTTCTTTCTAATAGCAATTGCTTTGTAAATAAAGTACGCAACATTTCTAATAATTGTTTGATTTTGGCTGGGCATAAGCAGTACAAATCTGGATAAGCATGGCTGCCTTGTAAACTTCAACGGAATAAGATCATCCCGAATGTCTGTGTATTTGGGACAAACCAGTAACATATGCATTTCAGTCTCTTGAACATTTGGACAAAAAGGACAATTAACATCTATTAGACGATCCTTTCTAAATTCAACAAAGTGTGCATTCAACGGTGACATTCCAATTCTAAACCTAATAATTGCTTTCCTTACTGCAATATTTCTAATTAAATTTAAGTATTCACCGCAAACCACTTCACGTTTGAAACAGGAATATACATAGTAAAAGACATGGTCGTCTAGCGCAGAACTCCAATCTTGTTTAAAACAATCAACAAGTCTTTGTTTAAATTCAAAAATAAACAGTTTTACATTTCCAACACCCTGTGTTTCCCAGACAACTCCAAAACCAAACCTGAACAAAACGTTTCGAACCTTGCAAGCCCATGTAGTATAATTCTGTTGCTGCAGATACAGTAACATATTGTATGCTTTCTTCGAAAATCTGTGATTTCCAAGCATAGTCAGTCTAAGCCAAAATTTCACACATCTTGTGTATGTCATAACATGCAAGGGATATCGCCCTGTTTCACCATATATCAAGTGTCTTGGAGATTTGGTGCTAACTCCCAGAAAACGTTTTATTGCTGACAAGTGAACCCTTTCAATACATTCCTGGTCAGCAGTTAAACCCCATATTTCTGATCCGTATGTTAAAATTGGCTGAATTTGTGAATCAAAAAGTGTAAAAAAGACTTTGGGTGAAAATTCTCCAAGTGACCAAAGTAACTTCATGATGGCTGAAACGCCCTTCCTTGCTCGTTCAGCTAAATCCTTAAAAGTATAGGAAAATGTTAATTTGGTAGACATGAAAATCCCTAAATATTTGTACATATTAACAATTTTCAAAACTCGTCCATCAAAAAACCACTGTTCTCTCTCGCCCAAAAATCCTCCATTACGGAATACAATAATATTCGATTTGTCCAAGTTAACAACAAGACCCAGTCGTTTTGCACTTTCACAAAGAACATTCAGCTGATTTTGCAGCCCAACTATAGTATCAGAAAACAACACTACATCGTCAGCAAAAAGCAAAATAAACAATTCAATGAGTTCTGGGGGTAATTGGATCCCGTGTTTACCATGATGTACAATATCTTTCGTCAGTTCATTAATAAAAAGGGAAAACAGTACAGGAGAACATACTTCTCCCTGCTTCAGTCCCTGTGGACACATAAACTCATCAGACAGGTCTGCACCAGCACGAACACGTGCTTTAACAACATTGTACATGCTCTGTATTGCTTTTGCTAATTTACCATTCAAACCTGATGTGTATAGAACCTTCCAAAGCTTCTCTCTACTAATGGAATCGAAAGCCTTCCGAAAGTCTATGAAGGCTACATAAAGTTTTCTGTGTCTTAATAATTGTTTCTGAACCAGAGCCAACAGAGTAAATATGTGGTCAGCAGTACTATGGTCCTTCCTGAAACCAGCCTGCTCTTCTCCAACGACATTGTTTTCTTCAATCCAATCTGAAATACGTTTATTTAAAATATAACTATACAATTTACTGCTAATATCAAGAAGGGAAATCCCTCTGTAATTATCAGGTACCGTGACATCGCCCTTTTTATGTAATGGTTGCAAAAGAGACATAGTCCATTTATCAGGAAACAGACCATTGTCAAACAAATGATTAAAAAATTTAGCAAGAAATGGCAAAATTTCGTCCAAGCTTTGTTTATAGAATTCGCCAATCAGGCCATCTGGGCCAGCCGCTTTTTTATTTTTGAGTACTTTGATAGCAGATTGAATTTCACAACGTGTAATAGGAGAATTTATGTACTCACAATCAAAAGGATTTGCATCATTTTCTGAATCAAAATCAACAGCTGCATTGCAATGCTCAAAACTGACATCAGAATTAAATACGTTATAAAAATGTTCATGCCATTGTTCAATTGAAATGCTATTACATGCTGCTGAACCTTTCCTACGCAAGGACCGCAACGTGTCCCAGAATTTCCGTGGATCATTTGATAAGTTATTCAATGTGTTAATAATTGATTCTGTGTGTGCTCGTTTCTTATTTCGAATTAGTTCTTTATACTGTCTTCGTTTCTCAGCGTAAGAAAATCGATCTGCGTCACTATTGGACCTGTGAAACTTTCTCAACTGACTCCTTAAATGTTGACGGCTTTCTCTGCACTCTAGGTCAAACCACACCTTGACTCTCTCCGTCCCCGCTGTCTGTGTACTTTTCATGCACTCGCCAGCAAGCATGAAGCAGTCGTTAAATTTGGATAGAGCAAGGTCAACATCAGTGTCAATCAGCTCCATTGCCTCTTTCAATTTAACATTCACTGCGTCAGAACGCATTATATCTACAAATGTATCTTTGCTGTCGTCATTCCAAATATATTTGATTATCTTAGAGGAAACCTTATTGTGTTTGGCTTGGATATCAAAGTCATGTGTTGTAAAACCAAACTCTACAATAGCGTGTTTTGATTCTATGACAGGTAAAATATTCAACATTTGACAATTGGCTAAAAGTGAATGAGATACAATGAAATAATCAAGTACACTTGAGCCATTTCGAGTAACATAGGTAAAACTTCCGGAAAATGCTCTCGACACAATTCCATTCAATATACAGAGTTGGAACTCCTCACAAACGGCCAGCAAGAGACGTCCAAAAGCGTTAGTGGTTTGGTCAGATGAAATTCTTCTTGTATTAATATCAATATCAAAATAATCGTCTTGTTTGTCCATAATTTCATAAATGTTATCAACAGGGTCTCTCGTGCTGGCTTGCGAAGAACCCGTTCTTGCATTAAAATCGCCACATAATATTAGAGGTAAATCATCGTATTCTCTTACAATCTCAAGCAGGCAATCTTCAAGTAGAGTCACTCCATTGTAAATATCAGTCTCTTCATAGTAAGGCGAGTTCTCAGGAGGCAAATAACAGCCTATTAAAATACAATCTGTTGTTGTTTTCAAAAGATGTTGGGATAACTTCAAGATTACAAAGTTGTCAAGTTCTGTAAATATTCTCTCTACAAACTGACAGTAAGTATTTTTCACAAGAAACCCCACCCCACCCGAGAGACGTCCATGTACGTTGTCATTTATTTTAATGCCAGCAGAGTCAAATACTTTATGTGACGAAAATAATGATTGAGGAATTGTCTTGGTAAACGTTTCAGTAATGAAGGCAATGTCGTACTTACTGACCAGGGACACAAAATCACACTCATTTGTAATGCTACGTAAACCTTCAATATTACAAGTAATAAAAGACAAAGAGTTATTTAAAAGATAGTTAGCACTGTTGCAACAATTAAAAGAATCATTCAATATGTTATTTTCGTTATCAAAATCATTTTCATTTTCATTAATCAGAATGGCGTTACCAACGACATGGTCATCATCATCATTGAGATTTTCATAACCATCTGTGTTACCACTGTCACTATAAGTAATATAACTATCATTAACAATACCCACAACATGTGATGGACCTTGGC
Organism: Oncomelania hupensis; assembly: GCA_036898135.1. Taxonomy (NCBI): domain Eukaryota; kingdom Metazoa; phylum Mollusca; class Gastropoda; order Littorinimorpha; family Pomatiopsidae; genus Oncomelania; species Oncomelania hupensis. The sequence goes on along the minus strand of CM072512.1, from coordinate 60,922,963 downwards.
CTGACCCCTATCTGTTGCCTCGATGCCAGCCGACGTCGATCGTGCTCTGTTTCTTGGAGCGGTTCCTTGTCGCCATAGAAGACAGTCGGGGTTGAGACCCGCCCCGTAGACCACCACGTCCGTCACAGTCACTTTGCCGTCTGCATCGACCAGCGGACCCCCCAGGCACACCACCTAGGGATCCTCTCCCAATTAGTGATAGTGCCGGGCTGCAAGCTGCCTTAGCAGCACGTTGGTCCAAATCTTGACTGATTTCCTTGTCTGTCACATCAGCGGAAGTCGCGCCATCCACGACGTCATCTGTTGCATGTTCGCCGACTGCAGCACTGCCGTTCCAGGTCGTCAATGTGGAGATATCAGCCCGACCTGCGGACACAGTCGTTTCGGACACTGTTGCCATGGTACCAGACAGCCGTTCCTCCATACAGGGGGTATCAGACAGCCGTTTCTCCATACGGGGTTGAGGGGTGGGGGTGGGGTGGTAGGGGTAGTGAGACAAATCGGGTATTCGGTGTTCTTCATGGGAGTGGGAGATGTGGGTGAGGGAATGGAGGGGTTCATCAGAACTCTGTGCACGCTTCAAACTGTTGTGTTGTCTTGACTCGGTCACCACCAGCTTGCCTTTAGAGTAGTAAGCATGCATACCACGTTGTCTGTAGCCAGAAACTTCATCACGTTGTAGCTTGGTCATGTCTGGTCCAACACGCAGCCCTGCTTCACGCAGCCTCTCTCTTCCTGTGGAATCCTGCATCACCAACATTGCGTCCCTCCAACATACAAATTTGACAAACACTGGTCTGGGTTTGTCGTTATGTGAGTTTCGTTCACGTCTAGAACCAAGTCTGTGTGCTCTTTCAATGTCGAACACGCTCCAGCCTCTCTCTTGGTAATGCTCTTGAAGAGTGTCCACGACTGATTGTGATATGTCGAAGCCCTCGGTCACATGTTCGTATAAACCGTAGATTAAAACGTTTGATTTTCTCGATTGTCTATCTTGTCCCTCCAATCTCGACTCCAACTGATTCACCTTATCAGCAAGATCGTCCTGCGCTCTACGTGTCTGGTCTATTTCAACTTGAAGTTTCTCCGTCTGCGCAGTTAACTTCGCTTCAACCGATGAAAGCTTTAACTGCAGTTGCTCACTGAGATGCCTAGTTGCGTTGCTCATTTCAATCAACTGATTCAACTTGCCGTGCACAAGTTCTGACTGCTTGTCCATCTTACTCTCTAAACTGCGTACAACTTCTTCCATGATACTCGTTGTAGTAGGACCAGGGTTGCTCTCAATATCGCCACAACGCAGTAAAAGTGTGTTCGTGTTCAAGGATGCTGGCGTGGCTGCTGTAGTCTGTCCAATATGAAATGTAGCAAATGTGTGGACGTTTTCTTTGAAAGTGTAAATGTCACTGCTGACAGTCATAAGGTATGAGCAACCACTTGGGACCTGTTTCAACTCGCCAGAGCCAAAGGAGATGAGGTAGAATAAAACAAAAGCAAATAAAGTGGTTTCTAGTCTGTTGCGAGGAGTGATCACTCTGCATCTCATTTCATTTGATAAGATCACCCTTTTTTCCATAAAGCGATTGAACAGGCTGACAAACCCACCGCACGTCACACGAAAACATTCGTTATGCACGGGCATTTTGTCATGAAATGCAAACACTTGCTAAATCAATTAGATGAATTCGTGAGTTCAGTTCTCAGTTTTCCAAAATATTTCTTGATCAAATGTTGGGTAAGGGGAAGGATCGAGGGGGGGGGGAGGGATCGAGGGGGGGAGAGTCCACAGCAAATTTTCACCACCCTAGGCCATTATCTGCCGCAAGATGAAAGTCCTCCGTCCAAATCGCAAACGAAGCTACACTTTCTCCTTTCAAATATCCACAGCAGACAAGTCGATACACAACAACACTGAGAAAAGAAAACAATTCCAAGGCAATAACAATGATCACTGTGTAATGTTGCGAGAGCTCTACCCAGACACGTCCTCACTCTACGAAGGTCGACAGCGAACTCCAGAAGAGAAGGAGAGAGAGAGAGAGAGAGAGAGAGAGAGAGAGAGAGTTTTTCTGAGCGAGTGTGGGTGTGTGATTTTGTTAAAGTTAGACTTAGCTAATAATACTCAACAGGTTGAAACCCCAAGGTGAACAAATCATAGCTGCAGAACAAGCAGGATTCAGGGCAGGGCGAAGTACCACTGAACAGATTTTCAACCTCAGAATAATCTGTGAGAAATACCTACAGCATCAACAACATCTTTATCATGTGTTCATAGACTTCAAGAAGGCGTTTGACCGAGTCTGGCATGCAGCTCTATGGGCAACAATGAAAGTGTACAACATCAGCCCTAAAATTATTGAAGTCATCAAAAGCCTGTATGACAAGGCTACCAGTGCAGTCCTCCATAACAGCGTCATCGGGAACTGGTTCAGAACAACAATCGGTGTGCGTCAAGGATGCCTACTCTCTCCAACACTCTTCAACATCTTCCTAGAGCGCATCATGTCAGATGCTCTTGCAGATCACGAAGGCACAGTCAGAATAGGGGGTAGAGCAATCTCCAATCTTCGTTTTGCGGATGACATTGATGGATTGGCTGGAGAGGAACAAGAACTTGAACAGCTGGTACAGAGGCTTGACACCACCTCCAGAGCTTATGGAATGGAAATAAGTGCAGAGAAGACCAAAATGATGACCAACAACAACAATGGCATCAACACGGACATCAAAGTCCAAAGACAATCCCTCAACACAGTGCATAGCTTCAAATATTTGGGAGCCATTGTGTCAGACAAAGGGTCCCGACAGGAAGTCCTCTCCAGAATCGCACAAACAACTGCTGCCCTGACAAGGTTGAAGCCCATTTGGAAAGACAGGACCATCAGTGTACATTCGAAAGTAAGACTGCTGCGCTACCTTGTCATCTCCATCTTCCTATATGCTTGCGAAGCATAGACCCTCACAGCAGATCTACAACGAAGAATACAAAGCATGGAGATGAGGTGCTACAGAAGACTTCTGGGCATTTCCTATATCCAACACATCACCAACGACGAACTCCGACAGACCATCACACAAGCCATTGGACAACACGATGGCCTGCTCCCATTGGTGAAGAAACGGAAACTCCGATGGTATGGCCACGTCACCAGATCAACAGGCCTTGCAAAGGCCATTCTGCAAGGCACAGTGCAGGGAGGTAGAAGAAGATGGAGGCCGAAAAAGAGGTGGGAGGACAACATTCGAGAATGGACTGGTTTGATACTGAGCGAAGCCATCAGGGCTGCTGAGGACAGAGAAAGATGGAGTATGCTGGTTAAACGATCATCTGTGGTGCCCCTACGACCTCCGGGTTACGGGACAGGATAGGATAGGCTATGATAGACTTAGCTTTACATTAGATGAAAGGTAACCCAAGAGGTATATTACAGTGCCATGTACTTCATATTAATCATCACCAAATCGAAGCTGCTACGATGGTCTACCGTATTCAGGCAGGTTTGACCTCAAGGCCGATGTATGCATCCTTGGTTAGAAAGCACGTTATCTCCTATATGTCTACAAAAGGAGGCTAACAGGTACATTACGATAGTGAAAGAGTGTATGACTAATTTCTGGACAATAGTATTATCATATGGAAGTAATAGCGCACAACTTCATGTCACAGGCGCAGGTCTGGTAGAACAATATCAACAGTTTAGAATTATTTCACGATGAATGCTGGGAAGTATTTTTGTTCTCACGCACAGCTAGAGGCACACACAAGTTTACACAAACACACACACACACACACACACACACACACACACACACACACACACACACCTACACACACACACACACAAGTCATGCATATACGCATGCACAAATGCACACACGCGCACCTCACACAAACACACGCGCGCACACACATGGTGAAATAGCGTGGAGTAATCAGTATGACATGGGTGCTGGCGCCTGAAAAGATCCATGTGAATAATAGATGATTTGTCAGCAACAATTCCTTTCAAAACCATCATTCAAGCACATCCCCCACCTTCCTTTCCCTCCAGCCCATCTCACCTCCAAATCGTCACTCTCTTGATGAGCCAGTGAGTGCAATACCAGCAACCAGCCAACTTGTCCAATCTCTCCTCTCTACCCCTCCCTTCATCACCCTCCACCTTCATCCTCACCCTCCACCTTCATCCTCACCCTCCACCTTCATCCTCACCCTCCACCTACGCCCTCACCCTCCATCTACATCCTCACCCTCCACCTACATCCTCACCCTACATCTACATCCCCACCCTCCACCTACATCCTCACCATCCTCAGCCTCCACCTACATCCTCACCCTTCCACCTACATCCTCACCCTCCACCTACATCCTCACCCTCACCCTCCAACTACATCTCCACCTACATCCTCACCCTCCATTTACATCCTCACCCTCCACCCTCACCCTCTACCTACATCTCCACCTACATCCTCACCCTCCACCTACATCCTCACCCTCCACCTACATCCTCACCCTCCACCTACATCCTGTTACGTTGAAACGCGAATGGTAGTACGTCGGAAACGCGTAGACAGGGCGGCTAAAGATGCTCTGCATCTCGATTTCCCTCCAGAGATTTTCCAGTTTGTGCCCTACTCTGACCTACGTTGTATGACTGGTTCTTATTGTAAACGACTGTGGCAGACTGACTGGTCTAACCATGTCAACAACAAATTATTTCAAATTCTTCCCGATTTGTCCACTTCTTTGCCTAACTTTGCATCCACTCGCAAAGAAGAAACAGTGTTATCTCGCCTTCATATTGGGCATACTTATGTCACCCACAGTTTCCTTTTAAAAGGAGAAGAACCACCATGGTGCTTTGCATGTGATCAATCCTTTTCCGTTCGACATTTCATGTCTGAGTGTGCTGATTTGATTGAGGAAAGGGAAACATATTTTGGTTCCATACCTTTCAAAGAGATTTTTAAAGTATGTAATGGTCAACATCTGTTTCAATTTTTACATGATGTTGGTTTGTTTTATCGCATATAAATCGTATCGACATGTTTTGTTTAGTTTGGATTTTATTAGGACTGAATTTAGTGATTTGATTGAAGAAAGAGAATATATTTTTAATCCATCAGTTTTAAAGAAGTCTCTTAAAGAGGTGTCATGTGAAAGTTTGTTTGTGTATTTAAGAGTAACAGGCTCGTTTTTTAAGACTTGAATCATTTTATAATATTTTAAGATAACGTCTCTCTGGTCCTGATTTGGCTCGGAAGAGTCCGCTGGACCTAAAGCAATAACCTTGTATTGTATTGTATTGTCGGAAACGCGCACGATAGATCTAATCGTTTCGATTTGCAAAGTATTCAATAATGGAGTTTATTTACCCTTGATTTGAGTTTGCATTGTTGTTAGGAGAGGCTTTGTATAACGTTGATAATTTTCGTTAGTCGATATCGTTGTAGAATTTTCTGGATCTGCGTGTTTACTCTTGATAGAAATTTCCCGATACATGTCGAAGCAAGAGGTCGTTCCAGAAGATATAAAAATATGTATTGACGTAAGTCAGTGATGACGATCTTTTATTCGATTGGTGGCAGTGCGTCATTTCTACTGTATTCGAAATTGTTCCGGAAGAGAGAGAGATTATAAAATTGTGTGCCGCACTGTTGTTGGAAGAGAGTGTTGTTGTTGATAGTTGAAGTTGTTGAAAGCTGTTAAGTTGAGTTGAGAATTGTATGCAGTTGTTGATGTGTGCTGAATAAAAGTGGAAAACTTCATACGTCGACTTTGTGACTTGTATGCTGCTTGAGCGGGCTGCGTGGATAAACGAATCTGAGTTACACCCTATCAGGAATTCAGCATTGGGGCTGAATCAGATACTGATAGAAAACACCAACATCGAAACGAGTGTAACACATCCTCACCCTCCACCAACATCCTCACCCTACACCTACATCCTCACCCTCCACCTACATCCTCACACACCACCTACATCCTCACCCTCCACCTACATCCTCACCCTACACCCTCACCCTCCACCTACATCCTCACGCTCTACCTACATCCTCACCCTCCACCTACATCCTCACCCTCCACCAACATCCTCACCCTACACCTACATCCTCACCCTCCACCTACATCCTCACCCTACACCCTCACCCTCCACCTACATCCTCACCCTCTACCTACATCCTCATCCTCCACCTACATCCTCACCCGCCACCTACATCCTTACCCTACACCTACATCCTCACCCTCCACCTACATCCTCACCCTCCACCTACATCCTCACCCTCCACATACATCCTCACCCTCCACATACATCCTCACCCTCGCTCACTTACATGATGCTACAAAGCAACAGACTCATATTTAATAAACACACTAGATAAAAATATCACGCAGCTTCATTACCCAAAGACGCGTTGGGGTTGGGTAATCTATACAATTACATTTATTCCTTGTCTATACAGTTGGGTTACCTTTTTGTATTTCCAGACTTATCTGCACATACTTTAAAACAATCGGGGTGAATCAGAGCGAGCCAAATGTCGGTCCGTTGGAAGCAGTACCTCATGAACTACTGAACGGATTTTTATTAAACTTCATAGGAACATTACCTACGTTAGTGGGCTCCCTCCCGTGCACTCATATTTGCTATACGGCAAAGGTCAAGGTCACCGAGTCATTTTGTCGTCTTTTATATTTTACTTATGAATATTCTCTTTCCTTTGTGGATTATGTCTTTGCGTAATTTATTAGGTGTGTTCTTTTGTCTCATTTCTTTTCATATGTATCTGGATGTCAACGTTAAGTATGAATGCGTGAGAACAGCACTTTGAAGTGATCGGTCATTGGGAAAAACACTATATAAATACCATTAGTAGCAGTAAAAAGTAGTAGTAGTAGTAGTAGTAGTAGTAGTAGTAGTAGTAGTAGTAGTAGTAGTAGTAGTAGTAGTAGTAGGTTATTATTATTATTATTATTATTATTATTATTATTATTATTATTATTATTATTATTATTATTATTATTATTATTATCATTATTATTATTATTATTCACGTTTTGCTCAAAATCTCAAAAAACCGCTAAACCGATTTTGACGATATTTAGTAAACAGGTACTTCATAACATAGGCTATCCTTCAGTAGCAGTCCGGCTGTCGGAAAGGCGGTCAGTCGGTGGGTCCGTCGCTCTGAATGTCACTGTTTTATTCAAAATACACTTGTGGACTCAAGAATAACGGAACCGACATTCATCCTTTTTACTTTGTCCATACTGTAACTACTGCTAAACACGTTGGATCATACGTAGGCCTATTTGTACTTTTCTAAAGGTCAAGGTCATTGTGCTTCATCATTTTCTGCACCGATCCCATTTTGATAATATTTTGCTTGCAAATAGTTGTACATTTTCAGTTTGTTTCTATAGGATAAAGCCGAGTCACAACATCGACTTTTGAAAATGCTTATTTTGTCGGTACCTATAAAGTGCGAAAAGACGATTAAAGACGGCTAAAGACAACTAAAGACGGCTAAAGACAACTAAAGACGGCTAAAGACACCAGGGGTAGAAATTTTAGAGGGTATACAAGGCTACACACAACTTAAAGAGCCCCAAAACACCTGCCATCTTTGAAAGACATTGGCTATGGCAGAAATTTGTTGCCGCGTAGAAAGTACAACGGATTTAAAAAAATAACAATAATATTTTTCAAGTATATTATATAAAATAATTGATTTAGATACAAAGTGAAAGCGGTTCTGGGTGATTGTGTAGTCGGATTTAATGAAAATGCAATGCCCGATTCGAAACTGAGGCTATTGTTGTTTATAGGGTTAGGGTTAGTTGTCTTTAGTTGTCTATACATAGGTGTCTTTAGCCGTCTTTAGTTGTCTTTAGCCGTCTTTAGTTGTCTTTAGTTGTCTTTTCGCTTGTCTTTAGTACTCTTTAGCTGTCTTTAGCTGTCTTTAGTTGTCTTTAGTTGTCTTTAGTTGTCTTTAGCTGTCTTTAGTTGTCTTAGTTGTCTTTAGCCGTCTTTAGTTGTCTTTAGCCGTCTTTAGTTGTCTTTAGTTGTCTTTTCGCCCTTTATAGGTACCGGTCTTTAGTTGTCTTTAGTTGTCTTTAGTAGTCTTTAGCTGTCTTTAGTTGTCTTTAGTTGTCTTTAGTTGTCTTTAGCTGTCTTTAGTTGTCTTTAGTTGTCTTTAGCTGTCTTTAGTTGTCTTTTCGCACTTTATAGGTACCCTTATTTTGTCGGTCCGTGGGACGCCATATTTCACGAACCACTGAACGGAATTAGACCTTACGTCATAGGAACATCACTTCGCTTGCCGTACCATAGTATTTGCCCTACCTCAAATGTCAAGGTCGCTGGTGCCAATATTTTAATCAAAGCGCATCGAAAGCGCTTCGACAGTGCACTCAGCGAAATATATAGTTCACAAGTATATCAACTAACAAGTTAGTATCTCGTATTGCCCCCAGTCGACGTGCGGTGGTCCCGTTGCCCTTGGTTTTAGCCACAAACTGAGACGGGGATATCCCAAACCTAAAAATAGAATAGAGAATTCTGGGAAATCTGTTCTCGCGAAGATGTGCTCGCTGAAATGAAACGAAAGTTGGGAGAGGAACTGCATATTTCTGGTAGTGAACAAAGGCAGAAACTTGTCAGCAGTATTATCAGCGATGGAGTTATAATGGACGAAGTGCTCCATACCTATGAGATTGCCTTTGCTCGAGCAAAGAAACTAAAGAAGGATTTGGCCGACGTCATTTCAGAAAAGCATTTCCCTACCCATAATTCCCCTGGGTTTTGAAGTTTCTAAAAGGTTATTTCAGGCCGACGACGCTCTATGGAGTGCAAAGCATGTAAAGGGAAGCAACCGGTTGTACGCGCACATCGATAGAGACATCGAAGAGAGATACTAACTTGTTAGTTGATATACTTGTGATAGTTGTATAACCGAGCGGAGTATTTGACTCCCGTCTTTCGGCCACCACCTTTATGGGGCCGGGTAGCTCAGTTGGTAAGAGCGTCTTGCTAGTAACCGAAAGGTCGCTGGTTCGAATCCCGGATTGGTCAACGTGTGATCATATTATTTTCCCCTTTACCAACAACTGGCCCGCTGGTGTCAGTATAAATCGGTCCAGTAGTCACCTATATGCGAAAGTGTCGTGTGACTATAATCTACAAACAACAACACGGCCTTGAGAACACGGCTCCACCCGAGCTGTTATTTTTGTATTATCCCTCGTAAGAAGGACATATAATTATTTGCCCTGCAAGGCGGTGAAGCGTGTTGGTAGTAATATTTGCCCTGCAAGGCGGTGAAGCGTGTTGCTAGTAGACCGGGTTGCCGGCTACTAATGCCGCGACAATCCATCCAAAGTCACTGCCACTGACCTGCATAAAATGCCTGCCGACAATGTAGTCCTGCTCACCACCAAAAGCAGAAGGTGAATGGTCAGCCGGGTAGAACAAATGTCGTGTCGCCCTGTCCTACATAACCCAATGGCCATTCCAAAGGATTCTGCACAGCAGAAGCCACCCAAGGCTAGTCTAACCAAGAAATGCAAGGTAGACAACCTTAAACGAATCCAAGCTTGAACCAGTCGCCTCCTATTCCGCTACAATTGTTTGACAAAAATCGTCGTAGTTGACAGTTAAATCAGTCTATATTATCTATGCATCGTGTGCGATTAGCACGGGATCAATGTTCGGCTAATGTAAGAAAAACAAATCTAAGCAAACATTATGTGTGTGTGTTTGTTGGGTTTGTCATATTGACTTCCGTTATAATTATTTTTTAATTATTATAATTTTTTTTCATTGTGAGTGCTTTGTTAAATTTGTTTATTTAGAATTTTACAGTAACTATTATTTGATTATTTTCTTGAAGGTCGCTGTTTATGTACGTTTGTCTCTATGCGCGCGCACGGTTGTGTGTGTGTGTGTGGGTGGGGGGTGGGGGGGGAGCGCCTGTGTGTGTGATTATGTTTAGAAGGCGTTGTTATGACAAACACTTGAGAATCTACAGACGGTTGTTTTTACACACCCTGTTATGCTTACGTCAAACCAATGATCCGTTAGAGTTAGGGTTAGGGTAAGGATGTCTACTCTCTCCAACACTCTTTAACATCTTCCTAGAGCGCATCCTGTCAGATGCCCTGGCAGATCCGGAAGGCACGGTCAGCATAGGGGGTAGAGCAATCTCCAACCTCAGTTTTGCGGATGACATTGATGGATTGGCTGGAGAGGAATAAGAACTTGAACAGCTGGCACAGAGGCTTGACACCATCTCCAGAGCCTACGGAATGGAAATAAATGCAGAGAAGACCAAAACGATGGCCAACAACACCAATGACATCACACGGACATCAAAGTACAAGGCCAATCCCTCAAAACAGTGCATAGTTTCAAATATTTAGGAGCCATTGTATTAGACAATGGGTCTCGACAGGAAGTCCTCTCCAGGATCGCACAAACAACTGCTGCCCTGACAAGGTTGAAGCCCATTTGAAAAGACAGGACCATCAGTCTACATTCCAAGGTAAGGCTGCTGCGCGCCATTGTCATCTCCATCTTCCTATACGCTTGCGAAACATGGACCCTCACAGCAGATCTACAACGAAGAATACAGAACATGGAGATGAGGTGCTACAGAAGACTAATGGGCATTTCCTACACCCCAACACATCACCAACAACGAAATCCGACAGTCCATCACACAAGCCATAACACGATGACATGCTCACAGTGGTGAAGAAACGGAAACTCCAATGGTATGGCCACATCACAAGAACATCAGGCCTTGCATATACCACCCTGCAAGGCACGATGCAAGGAGGCAGAAGAAGAGGGAAACAGAAAAAGAGGTGGGATGACAACATTCGAGAATGGACTGGCTTGACACTGAGCGAAGCCATGAGGGTTGCTGAGGACAGAGAAAGATGGAGCACGCTGGTTAAACGATCATCTGTGGTGCCCCTACGACCTTCGAATTACGGGATAGGATAGGACAGGATAAGGTGTAAGGGTGCGGGTAAGGGCCAGAGTTAGGGTTAGCGTTAGATCACTTAAAAGTACTTTAAAAGGGGACAAAAGATTACCCATTGTCAACGCAACGTATGTGGCGTTCCTTGAGTGTCATAACAACACGGTTTAAACAGGTATGTGTGTGTGTGTATGAGTGTGTGTGTGTGTGGGTGTGTGTGTGTGTGGACAGAGGAATAAAGTGAGAGAAGGAGAGGGAGAGAGAAGAGAGAAAGATTCATTAATTCATCCACTCATTGAAATAAAAGCAATCGACATGTTGCTGTAATGGAATAAATTGAAACATAACTGCTCACACAGTTCAAGTAATCGTCGATTTGTCTATATTTCATATGCAAGGGTGGGAAAAAAATGTTTATTGTGTTCATTATGCCAGTGTGAATGTTACGTGTGTTTTGGGTGCGTGGCTGTGATTTGATTTTGTTCATGAACCTGTTGGTTTCAATGTTATATCTCAATCAGAATTAGAAGCTTTGTATAATAATATTCTATCGAAAATTCTCGAAAATCGAATTAATTGTCTTAATGTGTGTGTGAGTGTGCGTATGTGAAGGTGTGTGCGTTCGTGTGTGTGTGTGTGTGTGTGCGTGCGTGTGAATAACACAGACACAACTCAACCCGATTTGTAAATAGACGCAGTTGTCTGGAAATACACTTTATAGGCTTGCCATCTTGTTTTTCATAGTGTCATAGATACATTTGATAGGTGGCCATTTTGGAACGTCCTTTAAAAATCTTAATATTTATTTTTGTGTTCATTTAATTTGTCGTCTATTCATTTGTGTGTGTTCAGACAAGATTATTGATTTTAACAATCACAGCTGAGCGTTTAGGCTTTTAGTTATACGTGCGCCACCTTACCTCTTCCAATCAATGTCTCTTCGTAATGTCCCCTCCCTCCGCGGCCCCTCTCCCAAGCTCCTTTCAACGTCGTCCGCACACACACATCCCCTCCTCTCCCCGGCGTTCGTTCTCTCTCTCTCTCTCTCTCTCTCTCTACCTCCCTCTCTCTCTCCCTCTTTTCAATGCTCTTCCTCCCCGATCTTATTTCCGTTTAGCATCCCTTGGATGACAGTGACAGGCTTTTAAAATTAAATCTCGCTTCAGTGCGCTGAAGTCACAAGACAGTTGCGAAATTCGGTTGAATGGTGACATTCTTGTAAAGTCTACGCATGGGCTCTGTAAGTAAAAGCTTAAGCGCATTCATCATCATCATCATCATCATCATCATCATCATCATCATCATCATCATCATCATCATCATCATCATCATCATCATCATCAACATCCTCATCATTCAATCATCATTCAATCAACAAGTAAGTAACAATTAACCAACAATTGTCAATCAATCAACCAACCGACAACCAACCATCATCATCACCGTCGTCGTCGTCATCATCAACGTCGTCGTCGTCATCATCATCATCATCAATTAACATTCAATCATCTTATTTTCCTTCTTCTTGTTTGTCTGCTTCTTCTCTTTCCTCTACCCCTTCTTCTTCCTGGCATCCCTTTTTCCTTGTACTCCATAGCCTTGTCCTCTCCTTTAACCATCGACATAACTATTTACAGACTAGGTTTGGGGACTGATTTGATTATTTACGTATACAAATATAATGCACTTGCACTGCACCAGCAATCCGATTTTAAACATTTGGATGAAGAAAAAAAAACTTCATAATTTACTTCGCCCTCTCTTTCTATTTATTGTACTCGTTTACACCGTGCTCAGAATATTTATCTTTCAAAATATTTTATCAGAAGCTAAGTGCAGGAAGGACCAACAATTTATCTTTCACTCTTTTCGATTCCCTGGCAAACTCCATCAATACGTGGCGTGGAATCGTTCACGTTCAGAACTTCTAGCGTTCGTGTTATTTTTATATTGAGGAGCAGAGATCATAAGAACAGAGGAACCAAAAAATTAGATTAGAGAATTCTGACCTGAGCTGCAATGTTAAAGAAGTAAGAGGTTACCTAAGTTCATTCAACATTATTTATATTTAGCAAACAAGTATGAACAAATGAGTAACATCCAAGACTTAAAAAATCATATGTAACTATTCAAGAATAATTTATTATCTCAAACAGATAAATTAAGACATGCTTTGCTGACAGTACAATAAATTGCAATAGATGTGTTAAAAGTTAATGTGTGACAGTGCAGTTTTATCCTCATTGTCATTATGATTGTTGTTATTATTATTATTGTGATGTTAATTTCTTGTTGATTCTAATTGTACACCGCAATGTAATTTCTTGTAAAAGATAATAAAGTTGTCTTATCCTCTCTGATCTTATCTTATGTGTAAAAAAAACAATTACAAACATTCACTCAGTAAAAGTTGAAAAATGCATAAGACAATATGGCAACAGGCAACGCTAAAGTAATAAAATGCACCGTCTCCAATTAAAAACAGTTGGATGGAGACAAAATTCTGACAATCCAACACACACACACCCTCACACACACACACACACACAAACTACTACTACTACTACTACTACTACTACTACTACTACTACTACTAACAATAATAATAATAGAAGCATGCATGCGCCTCTATCGGCTAAAAGCTAAAAAGGTATGACATCGAGTAAGTATAGCATCTTAATGTGACTTATTTACGCGCGTGCGCGCACCTCCCCCCCACACACACTTGTAATGACGATGCCATATTCTTTATGGTAATCATTCAAACGTGTAAAAATCATCATTAACATAGCATGTAGAAAATAACCTGCTTATTGAAAACGATCGGTGTATCTCAAACCTTGCCAGTAGAGCCAAGGTAAAAAAAACAAAAAGTTGATACATTTCTGATTATATTTTAATTCAGATTCAGATTCAGAAAACTTTATTATCTCCAATGAGAAATTCTAACATGGATTTGCTGTCAGCAAAAGGTAATAAAATGTAACAATACTATAAACATGTAAACATGTACGTGTAATTACGCTTATGTACATATTAACAAGAACATTTCCGACACATTGTAAAACTTAAAATACATATCACACTACATGTCCTTATTGCACTTCAACATAAATAAATAAAACACCTACCCACAAACACACACACCCACACACACACATCCACACACACATGGGATAGACATTAGATTATAAAATTATAAACGTTATAAAGCATCTTAAAAAATATACAATCATCAAACTCTGCGTATCATTCTAGCACTGACAATCACAGATTGTAAAACTTATGCATTAGTTAACTAGATACATACTGAATAGTTGAAAAATTGCTGCAAATATTATAAAATTCATCTTTAGTACTCCCATAAACCACTCGCACCCAACTCATTCAGTCAACACTTATTAAGAATTTGTACTGATTTGGGTACAAAACTGTTCTTAGCTCTAACTGTAGAAACATTTGGCACTCTGAAACGGCGACCAGAAGGAAGGAGCTGGTAGTGCTGGGCTAGGATGTGATTGGAGTCTCTTACAATCATGCTCGCTTTCTTTCTTACTTGCCTTTCGTACAACACACACAAACTCTCCTGCTTTTCACCCACCACTTTCCCACACACCTTCACAATTCTATCCAACACATTCTTACTCCTCACACTGAGACCTCCAAACCAGCAAAGAAAACCAAAGGTCAGCACCGATTGGATAAACATCTGTAAAAGTTACATAAAACAGACTTGTAAAAGTTACATAAAACAGACTTGTATTATATACCATAATACACTTTATATATAGTCTAGACTACAATTATTTGTCCATGATTAATATTTATTTTTCAAATACATTTTCAGCTAAGATTGGAACAAGGTTGTATGTTTGCCAGTTTGCTTCCTTCCTCATCATGTCTGATAAATAAGGGTTTTGTTACATTAATTATGTTGTTATGTTTACTTGTGTTCACTTTAATTAATGCTATAATAATTATCTTTTCTTTAAAATAATGTAATATGTTGTGTAATATCACAGAGGTGAACAGGCGTTCAATTATGCAAGAGTGCATATGCAATGTCAAATCCTGGATGACTTCCAATAAACTTCAACTAAATGATGCAGAAGCAATGATCATTTCCTCTCCGCGAATGTCAACAATTTATCTGCCTGATTCTCTTCTTGCTGGTAACTCTGTAAGACAGGTCCATAGGACCTAATGCTATTATCCCATTAAAGGTTTCGACTTCTGTTGTTCCTTTCTCTGACTCGGCAATAAACTTAGATGCAATACTTGACTCACATCTCACTAAGCATCCTCACATTGTCAACCTCCTCCGTACCGCGCTAAGGTTGGCCAAGATGTGCATTACAACTGGGGAGACACATGTGGACCCCACTGCAACAACGAGACAAATGACAGGGGCCTGAGACTCTTGGAGTTTACCAGATACAACAATCTGATACTAGTCTCCACAAAAAACAGACGATGAACATGGCACAGTCCCAGTGGTGAGCATCACAACCAGATCGACTACATGACACGTGCAAGACACGCTTCAGATCAAGCATCAACATTGGCAAGACTCGTACTTTTCCAGGAGCAGACATCGGAAGTGACCACGATCTCGTGATGATGTCTTTCCGGCTCCATTTGAAGAGAGTCAACACAGAAAAGTGCACGAGACTGAAGTACGTTTGACCTGGACAAACTGCAAGACCCGGAGGTGGCAGAAATATTTCAGGCCACAATTGGAGGGAAATTTGCACCACTGCTCATTTTGGGAGCTGGTGAAGTAGATGTCACCACCACGGCCACCACCTTCATCTCAGCTGTGACAGATGCCGCCACTGAGATCCTTGGAAAGCACCGGCCAAAGAAGAAGCCGAGGATCACACCTGAACTTTTGGATCTGTGTGATAAACGAAGAGAGATGAAAAAGAAAAAAAACACCTCACAGGGAGCTGATGCATACTGTTCTTAAGGGATCTGATGCCTACCAAAAAATCAACAATGACATCCGAAAAGGCATGCGCACAGCAAAGGAGAACTGGATAGAAGATCAATGCCAGGAAATAGAGAACAGTCTGAACAAGAACAACAGCAAGAAGGCCTACCAGACTGTGAAACGGCTGATAAGTGTTAAACAACCCAAGGTCTCACGATCCAAAGCAAGTCTGGCATATGCCTTACAGAAGAACAAGAAGTCTTGGACAGATGGACAGAGTACTGCTCTGACCTTTACAACCACACAACAAACGGAAACCAGTCAGTTCTGCCATTTCCCCAGAACAGAAAAGAAGAAGAAATCCTCTCAATTCCCCGAGAAGAAATTGATGCAGCAGTACAATCGATGAAGAAAGGGAGTGGACAACATACCCGCGGAACTGTTTAAAGCAGGAGGAGAATCGATGACTGACGCCCTCACCATTATCTGTAACAAGATCTGGCAGAGTGAGGAGTGGCCTACACCATGGACCCAGTCACTTGTCATCACTCTTCAGGATTGTGAAAATTACCGCACAATCAGCCTCATCAGCCAGCCCAGCAATGTCCTCCTAAAAATTATACTCAACAGGTTGAAACCCCAAGCTGAACAAATCTGAACATAGCTGAAGAACAAGCAGGATTCAGGCAGAGCGAAGTACCACTGAATAGATTTTCAACCTCAATAATCTGCGAGAAATGCATACAGCACCAACAACATCTTTATCATGTGTTCGTATACTTCAAAGCGTTTGACCGAATCTGGCATGCAGCTCTGTGGCCAACCATGAGAGTGTACAACATCAGCCCTAAATTTATTGGTCGTCAAAAGCCTGTATGACAAGGCTACCAGTGCAGTCCTCCATAACCGCGCCATCGGAAACTGGTTCAGAACAACAATCGGTGTGTGTCAATGATGCCTACTCTCCCCAACTCTCTTCAGCATCTTCCTACAGCGCATCACGTCAATGCCTATGCAGATCACGAAGGTACAGTCAGCATAGGGGGTAGAGCAATGTCCAACCTTCGTATTGCGGATGACATTGATGGATTGGCTGGAGAGGAAAAAGAACTTGAACAGCTGGTACAGAGGCTTGACACCACCTCCAGAATCTATGGAATGGAAATAAGCGCAGAGAATACCAAAATGGTGACAAACAACACCAATGGCATCAACACGGACATCAAAGTCCAAAGCCAATCCCTCAACACAGTGCATAGCTTAAATATTTAGCAGCAATTGTATCAGACAATGGGTCCCGACAGAAAGTCATCTCCAGGATCGCACAAACAACTGCTGTCCTGGCAAGGTTGAAGCCCATTTGGAAAGACAGGACCATCAGTCTTCATTCCAAGGTAAGACTGCTGCCTTGTCATCTCCATCTTCCTATATGCTTGAGAAACATGGACCCTCACAGCTGATCTACAACGAAGAATGCAAAGCATGGAGATGAGGTGTTACAGAAGACTTCTGGGCATTTCCTATACCCAGCACACCACCAACGACAAGGTACGACAGACCATCACACAAGTCATTGGACAACACGATGACCTGCTCGCAGGGGTGAAGAAACGGAAACTCCGATGGTATATACACACATCACCAGGTCATCAGCCTTGCAAAGACCACCCTGCAAGGCACGTTGTAAGGAGGCAGAAGAAGAGGGAAACAGAAAAGGAGGTGGGAGGACAACATTCGAGAATGGACTGGTTTGACACTGAGTGAAGCTGCTGAGAACAGAGAAAGATGGAGTACGCTGGTTAAACGATCATCTGTGGTGCCCCTACGACCTCTGAGTTACGGGATAGGATAGGATAGGATAGGATAGTACCGTGAACTTTGATTTGCGTCGCATAAGTTTCATCCGTCATCTCCTTTCTGCCAGTGCTACTCAGACTCTTGTCTCTACTTTCATCCTGTCTAGGCTTGACTATTGTAAGTCCGTTTCCATGGTTGCCCTTAGAATGTGCTGTACTAGGTGGAAACGATACAGAAATATGCTGCTCGCCTTATTTTGCTTGTTCCAAAATCAGACTACGTCACGTCTCATTTAAAATCATGACACTGGCTTCCCGTGGAGAATAGAACACATTATAAAACTGCAAGGCTTTGTTTCAAAGCTGTTACTCTGTCTAGTCCATTGTATTTCCTGAACAAGCCCACTTTTATACGCCGTCAAGATCTCTTTGTTCATCTTCTGACAGTCGCCATCTTCGTATTCCACGTATGAAAACAACAACTTTTGGTGAACACTCACTCTACTTTTCAGTCCCCACAGTTTGGAATTCTCTTCATTTAACTCTGCGCGCTGTCGAATCATTTCTTTCCTTTCGCTCTGAACTAAAAACACATATTTTCAACAATGTCTATCCTTAAATCTCGATCCTGAACATTAGTTTGTCAAATACGTTATACATAGTCATAGTCGTTGTGTGTATGTGTGTGTTGAGGGGGGGGGGGGGGGTATTCTGATTTGGTACCTACACTACAACTCGTTCTTTGCGCTCATCAGATGAAAAACTTTTGAAAAAACACCCAAACGTCGGCTTAAAACAATTGGCGAGCGGTCTTTTAGTTTCCAAGCACCCAAGGTTTGGAATGCGCTGCCTGCCGGTTTAAGACATTGTGCAGACCTTATTTCCTTCAAGAGCTGCTTAAAAATGCACTTGTTTTGCAAGGCGTTTTCTGTGTAAATAGTAAGAACATCAATAATACTTTCTGAATGATGCTCGACATGATGTAGTGCGAATGTTGTGATAATGCATACGAATGATGTGTGTAAGCGCATTGAGTTGTTATTCTAATGAAAAATGTGCTGTACAAATGCAATTTATTATTATTATTATTATTATTATTATTATTATTATTATTATTATTATTATTATTATTATTATTATTATTAATTTTATTATTATTATTATTATTATTATTATTATTATTATTATTATTATTATTATTATTATTTTTATTATTATTTTTATTATTTTTTATTTTTTTTTAAATTCTGCTTGTTGCACTCGGTTCGATGTTGGTGTTTTCTATCAGTATCTGATTCAGCCCCGATGCTTGAATTCCTGATAGTTGTGTAACTCAGATTCGTTTATTCACGCAACCCGTCCAAACAGCATACAAGTCACAAAGTCGACGTATGGAGTTTTCCACTTTTATTCAGCACACATCAACAACTGCATACAATTCTCAACTCAACTCAACAACTTTCACAGCAACTCTTCTGCTTCACTATCAACAACTTTACTCTCTCAACAGCAACTCGGCACACGATTAAATAACCTCTCTCTCTTCCGGAAGAATTTCGAACCATGTAGAAATGACGCACTGCCACCAATCGAATAAAAGATCGTCATCACTGACTTACGTCATACAGGTCAAAAGAATGTTCTCCATTATCTACGTCCATCAAGAAGCTTCGATCGCTAGTAAACAAACGGATCCAGAAGATTCTCCAACAATATCGACTAACGAAAATTATCAACGTTATACAAAGCCTCTCCTAACAACAATGCAAACTCAAATCAAAGGTAAATAAACTCCATTATTGAATACTTTGCAAAACGAAACGATTAGATCTATCGTACACGCTTCCGACATACTTTCGTTCGCGTTTCAACGTAACACTGCTTTTGTTTTATTTATTTATTAATTAAAATTTTATATAGTTAATTATTTTCTTTTGTAAAGCCTTATGAGCTCTAATGAGGAAGGGCTCTGTACAAATGTTTATTATTACTACTTCTACAGGAGGTTAAATACACTCTTCTCCTTACTAAATCAGACTCAAAATGTGGAGATCTCTAACCAACATACACGCTCACATATTACTCTCACATAAGCAACAAACACACAGTAATGCAACAGTCTAACAAGTCGTGTACTGTTACCGGTTCAAAATTTAAAAACGGGATTATGACAGCTTGATGGCCATATAGACTGCAGGAGGCGAGTCATGAGAGGATGATGGTGATGATTGATGCTGTTTTAGAGCAATCGACATTCTTTTAAAAAAAATATTAAAAAAAAAGTTAAAACCTGTTATTATGTTACTGCTTGAGTTTGTCGGTAGATGTTGGTGATGGTAGTGCTGGTTGATGCTGTTGACCCTAAAAAGATAAGACACTCAGCATGACAGTCGGTATTTTGAAAACCACCTGATGTTGGCTGTGTTTGTCGATGGCTCTTGTTCATATTAGCGTTGACCTTAACTTTCCAGTCCGACAGACCATCACACAAGCCATTGGACAACACGATGACCTGCTCACCGTGATGAAAAAACGGAAACTCCGATAGTATGGCCACGTCATCAGATCATCAGGTCTTGCAAAGACCATCCTGCAAGGCACAGTGCAAGGAGGTAGAAGAAGAGGGAGACCGAAAAAGAGGTGGGAGGACAACATTCGAGAATGGACTGGTTTGACACTGAGCGAAACAATCAGGATTGATGAGGACAGGGAAAGATGGAGTACGCTGGTTAAACGATCATCTGCGGTGCCCTACGACCTCCGAGTTACGGGATAGGATAGGATAGGATTAACTTTCCAGACGCAGTGGAATCGTTTCGATGATCAAGATGCTAATTGAGGTAGCAAGATAGGTCATTCAGAATTATATAGCTTCATCCTCAAAAACAGCACATATCTATCATGTTTCAAACATAAGTGCCTGTGTTTGTTGTTGGCTGTAGCGCTTGTTCGTGTTAGTAATGCTTTTAGCATTCTGAAAAGAATTATATCCAAGAAGCTATCAGTAAACTCCAATCATATATCTTTATCCGAGACAACCACTTCCTGTTTTGCACACACTTTTTGCCTCCTTAATGCTTTTTAGCTTTACAGAAAGCAGTCGGAGTCAAGACGATGTTTAGTTGGTGATGGTAGAACCAGATGATAAAGAAGATGTTGACCCTAAAATGATTCAACAGTAAACAGTTATGTGATCATTCTCAACAGTACAAATCTGTGTATGCCGTGCATGTACTGTACTGTTTAATGTAAGTCGTGACCTTAGCCACGTAGAGCAGTCGGAGCCATGGCGACATGTTTAGCTGAAGATGATGGGGATAGTTGTTGTTGATATTGGGCCGAGAGTGCCTCGCAGCTGCAGTCGCGTCGTCCCTGAAGTTGTTGTCGTGAAAGTGAGAGGACGCAATGGATCGATATTGAAGCGACAGACACACAAGGAGGAGCAAAGCGAACAAGACAACGTAGGCAAAACACACATCACAACACACACACATACTCTTCACACACACACACACCAAAAAAAAAAAAAAAAAAAAAAAAAAGGAAGCCATGTTCCACTCTCACGAAGCCCATGTTCCACCTTCATCTCTCTCTTCCCTTCCTCATCTGCCAATGTATCTTTGAGACTGGCTAGTTCCACGCCCGCTTTTTCCATTATTTCCCTGACCCGATCCTACTCCTTCCCCGCTTATTCCTCGTCTGAATTCCTCCCCAACCCCACCTCTCTCTTCCACCCTCTAGCTGCTCAGCACCCTCTCTCTCTCTCTCTCTCTCTCTCTCTCTCTCTCCTCTCTCATCAATCCGTGCATTCTACATTTTCTTTATCTTGTCCGTTTTCCTGTCGTCCATCAAACATCTTTATTAGGTTTTTAGCTTTCTTCTCGTTGTCTACCTCTTAGAGGAGTTCAGTAAAACAGTATAGCACATGTTTGATTTCTTATCCGTTCTATAGTTGTTGCTGTTGTTGCAGTTGTTAATGTTATCGATTTATTAGATTTTGGTAATATATAACTTATTTATCCTCCTTAACTAACCAACTACTCTGTGACAGCACTTATGGGCATATAACTCGATTTACTTGTAACACCATGTTTATGTAGCTGCGCTGTGCGTTTCCTCTTGTCCATTTGGGTAAATCCAAACTTATTTGGAAATACATTGAAATAGTCTGGGGAACTCAAAGCGACCAAATGTCGCTCTTCCCTTGTACGGCCGGTCTGTCGGTCCGTCCTTGAGTCCATTGGAAGCCGTATCGCAAAAACCACTGAACAGATTTTGACCAAGAGGTTAGTGAACTGACTCTACACCGCAATGGTCAAGGTCACTGGAATGTATTTGTTTCTAAACACGATTTACTTAATATCTGCAACAAACGGATGAAGCGATTTTATCTGTGGTATAAGGTGCTTCACATGAGTAGCAGTCAGTCAGAATATACTTTTTTGTTCAAAAGACGTTTTGCCTTATTTCATTAATAAATAAACCGAAATGCGAAATTTTTACACTGCGGTTACTTTAATTACTGCTAAGCATGTAAGAGCATTCATATTTGCACCTTACTGAAGGTCAAGGTCATTGCGCTTCACAATTTTCTAAACACATTGTGCGCTGTATCTAAACATTGCCTGAGCCAAATGAAATATTGTTACACTTGAGGATAGTTCACATAGTGGCCCATCATTTCAGGTTTTCCTTTTTTCTTCGTTACGATAAAGCCGAGTCACAGCCCCGCTAAAAACAACCTTTGGAAAATGCTTATTTTTCTACTATTTATGCGAGTGTCGGTGAAGACATTTGAATGGCTTGCCATCTTGTTCTTCATCATATCTTCTTCATCTTCATGTATTATCATGCTCTTCGTTCTTGTATGACGACAAGGGCATGCTAATATTGCGGCTCACTTGCAGCACCATGCTTGTGTAAAGTGCGACGTATGCTTTGTAAATATTTGTATTTTGTCTTCTTATTATTTTTCTCCTCCTCGTCGTCGTCCTCTTCCTTTTCTCTCTTCCTCCCGTGACCATACCATATTGATAACATTCGCTTCAATTCACGCCTGGCATTGTCTTGTAATATGTACTGCCACCCAGCCCCCGACCCCTTCCCTTCTTCGTCTTCTGTGACAACAATGATCTGAATAACAAGGTTCATTGGAACGTCAACATGAAGACGAATTATGCTGGTTTGGTGCTCGGTAAGGATATATTCATTTTATCATTCGTTACGCATGCTATTTATTTACGGATTAAATGTATCTCGTTCTCCTTCTCCTTAACCTTCTCCCACCCTCTGTGGCACAATCTGGATAGTACGGTTCACTATACAGACTTCCATGGACTGTATGCTGTGTGGATAACAACAATAATGTAGACTACTACCAGTTATTCTTACGAAAGTATAGACTGTCCTCAATGAAGTGTGTGCGACTGAATGTATGTATGTATGTATGTATGTATGTATGTATGCAAAAACTAAACGGTTTATACTCTCATCTGAATGTTTTTGTATCCGGTACTCACCTGTCCAGGGCATGGGGATCAGGATCTAAATAGATCGGGCTATATAAAGCATGCGTGAACCAACTTGACCTCGGTTTATAAAATGCTCATTGGGAAGCACAGCATATTGCCCATGCGCGGGTTATCTGCTAGTCGTCTATAACAACATACCAATACGACGGCTCAATAGGAACTCTCCACTTTGACTGGAGTGCAAGCTAGGATGCGCTAGGAACCAAATGTTCTAGGCGTGTTGTATTCTCTCCCCCCCCCCTCTCTCCCCCAATGTTCAATTATGTGCATAAATAATATCACACTTCATATAACCTTTGGTTGCTCCAGTTATATTCTTTGACGTGCTGGAATCCTATTTTCTCAGCAACATCATGCTCGCATTCCAGCAATAGGCGCGTGAAATGATCACCCCCATTCGAAGCCAATAAACTTGCCATGCCCAACAAAAGAAGAAGAAGAAGAAGAAGAAGAAGAAGAAGGAGGAGGAGGAGAAGAAGAAGAGGATGAGAAGGAGGAGAAGGAGGAGGAGGCATTACACATAATCCATTCAGACCAACTTCCAGAAAGTCAATGACAGGGACAGTGCAGAACATGGCAATGCAATGTGTTTGTTCACCCAGTGCAATGGTTGATAAATTGTAAATGAAATACTACAATTGTTTGTTCTATGGGTAGACTCTCTTCAGTTTAAAGGTAACTGAGATTCACATTGAATTTGGTCAAGTTATTTCCTATTGGAATATTGCACAAACAATTCAATCCTAAATCCAATACAATCAAATATAACCCAGAGCCTACTTGTATAGCACGGTTTCATTCATTGAAGATGGCTAACCGTCACTGAAAAAAATACAAGAGTGTCAGACCAAATAACTCGAGTAATCAACTTAAAAGTTTTACGTCTTCTGGAATTACATCACTTGGGCGTATAGTTCTGTTAGAGAGAATTTGAAGAGCTCGTAGATATATGCTATAACTGAAGTCAGATCCACGTGGATTTTAGTTGCTTCTCTGAATATGATTGTTGTTACGCATGTAACTAATAGAATAGCACAGATTTGTTCTTATATAGAGCTTTTGCAAGCTCAAAGTGCTGCATGCTTACGGCACAGGAATGTGAGATGTTTGCATTGTAAATCAAGTCGGTTAATTTTTTTTTTACTTTATTACTAACACCGTGCGGGTGTTATTAGACAATACGAGAAAAATAAAATAAAATAACAAATTTAAAGCAATCTACTTACTAGTAATTTTGTTTTATTGTGCGTTTGGTGTTGTTGTTTTGTTTATTGTTGTTTATTTTATTATTTTCTCGTTGTCTTGTTTTCTTTGGTTTTTGAAATGAGGGAGTACCTGGATAAATGGAAGAAGTGGCGTTGAGTATAATTATACCGGAGTCTCGTCTGCAGCGGTATTTTTTTAAATGTATTTTATTTATTTTATTTTATTTTAAGAACTTTATTAACACCGAGGTGAAATTCGGGCACTTTCATTTTCGAAAGTACAGCAGCCCCAAGTGAAGCGCTTTACTCAAGGTACATGCTGGGTGTGTTTTTGTCACCGGCACTCACCCGTCTAGGACATGAGCGTCAGGATTTTTAAAGTCCGTTGTGATGGAATGCATGCGACGCAGACTAGACCTCGGTTTATACTCTCATCCGAAGGAGTGGGAAACGAGAGTAAAGTGTCTTTCCCAAGGATACAACCCAATGCCCGGCCTGGGCTCGAACTCGGGACCTTCAGATCCGCAAGCCAACGCTCTAACCACTCGGCCACCGCGCCTCCCTGGTATACTTATATGAGTTTTCTTCTTCTGACTTGCGTGTACTGTTTTGTTAAATGAAATATTCAAAGGCAACGGTAGCTCTGTTATTATTTTAGATCTAATCCACATGGGTTTTGGCACTGAACTTGGCATGACAGTTTACGGTTCGCTTCGTTGACAGAATACTGATACAAGAATACCCCTAGCCCGAGTCAATTAGGTGAGTGCCTGCATTCCGTAGAAGTGCGAGAGGCATGATGAAATGGGGGAAGGAGATGAGGGAGAGTGAGAGAGATGGAGAGAGAGAAAGGGGAGAGCGTGGAGAAAGTGAGAGGGAGGAAAAGAAAGAGAATGAGGAGGAGAAGGAGAAGAAAAAAGAAGAAGAAGAATAGAGACGTGTAATCGCGAATATACTCATAAGCAGTAAGGCAGGGGGAAAAGATGCTTACACACTATTAAAGGTGAGTAAATAGCATATTGATTGATTGATTGATTGTTGCTTTAGGTCCAGCGGACTCTTCCGAGCCAAATCAGGACCAGACAACCCCCGATCCGCATAAAAGATCTGCCGAAACAACCCTAGTGGGAAAACTGAAAGCCCTCCACCGGCCAGTCACTTTACAATAAAGACATCCCACGCAGGGGACGGCTGAGGCTTTACCCCAACTACTCGAACCCCCGGTTACAAAAACAAAATAGAATACAAACATCATTGAGTAAATAGCATAATCTCAATGACCTAATCATCTCAGCGGTCAACAACCGTTCCTCTTCTTGTCCATTAAATCCCCTTCGTCACCAGGGAGGGTGATTAGGAATGGGGTGTGTTATATATAAAAAGAAAGAGATTTGGCATCCATTGTTGTCAGGGTGGCGACGTGGTGATCGTCCTTAACGCTGATGCAATAGGACGTTAAGCTTCGTTGTTCCTCTCCTTCCCCTTAACTTCTGACTTCAAACTCCAAACACTTTTATTACTACGCACAGACAAAAGAAATTCAAAACTGCACTTTTAAAGTAGTATTCCAAATCAAACAACATACAAAGTAAACAACTGGTTGCATTTCGGCGCTGTGTGAACAGAGTGTGTAACGTCATTTCTCCTTGGGGGCGCAGAAGAAGGAATTAGTGCTGATCAAAACCAAACACACTGGCTCGGTTTTCTCTTGATGTTTGTTTTGTGGCTCTTGGAACAGAAAAAAGATATGTTCAAGAATGCACAAGAATGGAGAGAGGGGTCATCCCAATAATGTTCCCCAAGGAGAGAGGTTGCAATGATGGAATGACATCATGTTTTAAATGTATTTTTTTACATCTGCGAGAAAAGAATGGGATGCAGAGGAATACTACAACAAAAACCGTCCTTTGCTAAGGATTGTTATATGCTTCCAAAAGATCTCAGCATCTGTTGTACTACTTCTTCCCTTTCCTCCTCCTTCATTGTTAATTTCTTCTTTTCCTCAGCTTCTTTCTGTATCTTATCATACTACTTTTGCTCTTAAAGTTCTTGTTCTATCCTTCTTTTATATGGCCACCGCCTTAAGCGTCGAAGATTCTACAGCAAATATGTTTGATAGCATGAATCACATAGGACCACAAATAATATCTCACTATGTTAATGAAGGCAACGGCTTGCAAGCTTGATTTGTTGTTTATTTGTACATATATATTCATTAGATATTATTATTATTATTATTATTATTATTATTATTATTATTATTATTATTATTATTATTATTATTATTATTATTATTATTATTATTTTTATTAGGTTTAATTTATTTTACTCCAGCGCTTTGATAATGCTTTTTGTGTGGAAATGTTTATGCTCTTAATAAATTTTAATTCATTTTATGTCATCATCATCATCACCATCATCATATCATCATCATCATCATCATCATCATCATCATCATCATCATCATCATCATCATCATCATCATATCATCATCATCATCATCATCATCCTAATAATTAAAAAAATAATAATAAAGGATGCAATCATGCGCTTGTTCTTCAATCAAAACTCAAAGCGCGGCGATCTGAAAATGTCGCTATTACAGAAGACGGAAAAGAAGCACGATTTATTTCTGAAAATTTAGATTGCCTCCAGTACTAGAACTGGAGGGAGAGAGAAAACGGAGTACTCGGAGTAAACCGTCGGTGTCCTGAAAAGTCTCCTACCCAAGTCACGTAAGTTGGTCCCACGCAGGGTTGGAACCCGCGACCTTCAGCATAGGAAACCTGTACTCTATCAACTGAACTACCAGGCCACCCCAGATTTGACTTATATCATGTAATGACTTGCCTTGGCTCTATGCAATACTACTATGGAGGCACGGTGGTCTACTGGTAGGTCCCGGGTTCGAGCCCTGGCCGGGCCATTGTGTTGTGTCCCTGGGAAAGACACTTTACTCCCGTTTCCTTCTCCTTCGGATGAGAGTATAAACCGAGGTCTAGTCTGTGTGTCGCATAAATTCCATCATAACGGACTTTACAGATCCTGACGCTCATGTCCTAGACGGGTGAGTGCCGGTAACAAGAACACACCCAGCATGCAATTGGTTCTTCTCCCCCATCCCTGGCTGCCCAGGATTGTGCTCAGTTGTCCGGGCGTCCGACCATGCGCCCAAAGGCTGCGGGTGGGCGTCTCGGGCGGTTTGAGTTAGATCCTGTATCGGCCAGCGCTTTGAGCATGAGTTGGTAAAGCGCTATATAAATAAAGTGATTAAATTAAATCACTAACCTTCATCCCAGGTGGATATAAAGTGCTACTCAAGACCACGATGGTCGAAGTGGGACCGGGTAGCTCAGTTGGTAGTTGGTAGAGCGGCTTATTAGTAACCGAAAGTACGAAAGGTACTCTCCCTATATGCTTTGGTGTTGGGGACGTAAATTTAATAAAATCTTGTTCGAATCGCGGATTGGCCAACGTGTGACCATATTATTTTCCCCTTACCATCAACTGGTTCGCTGGTGTCAGAATACTGTGACCAGTAGTCGCCATACCAAGTATCACGGAGCAACAAAATCATTCCTCCTCGATCACTCCTATCCTATCCTATCCTGTCCCGTAACCCGGAGGTCGTAGGGGCACCACAGATGATCGTTTAACCAGCATACTCCATCTTTCTTTGTCCTCAGCAGCCCTGATGGCTTCGCTCAGTGTCAAACCAGTCCATTCTGGAATGTTGTCATCCCACCTCTTTTTCGGTCTCCCTCTTCTTCTACCTCCTTGCAATGTGCCTTGAATGGTCTTTGCAAGGCCTGATGATCTGGTGACGTGGCCATTCCATCGGAGTTTCCGTTTCTTAACCACTGTGAGCAGGTCATCGTGTTGTCCAATGGCTTGTGTGATGGTCTGTCGGACTTCGTCGTTGGTGATGTGTTGGGTATAGGAAATGCCCCGAAATCTTCTGTAGCACCTCGATCACTCCGCTGGTGTTTAACCCTTGAAGCAAAGGCCACTCGATCAATGGTCACTTTAATGGTCACGCTCGCTCGCTCTCTCTCTTTCTCTCTCTCCTACCCACACATCCAGGTTGATATAAGACTACTTCCGACAGGCCGTGGAGGTATTGAATAATAGTTCTCAGTTACAGAGGCTGAACCAGTATGCAAAGGAAATCGAATATATCCGGCTCTGAATTATCTGCGCACCTTCAGTCGTCCTCTATAATATTCCAGATAGGTCCCCCACATACTCTGCATGAAGTGGACAAAGGTACTGACCAGTGAAGATTAACTCTTCTACCTTCAGCCCCTGTTGTACGACCATCTGTCCAAGGTCTGGCCACAATCCTCCCAGGAGGTTTCGCTTAGCTTGAAAAGGGATCGATCTGTCGAAAGCTGCTCTACACAAGATGGCAGGCAATTCCAGTGTATTTGCAAACACACCCATGGACATACATAAAGTCCTCTAGCTCTAGCCTGCTGTCTTCCGGTTTTTTCTTCATACCCAAGTTTATTTTTTGTTTGCTTTCTTACTTTGACTTAACCTTACATATTAGCAGTACGTGTATGTCTATCAGCATCTTCCTAAAATCACACACAAATACTAAGCATACCTATTCGATTCCAAACGGCTCCGTTAACTGTTGAGTGCACAAGGAGTGCACAAAACCCTTGGTTTAACTATTAAGTTTGAAGTAATCCACCAGTTACTGTCTGTAATTAGGTAGATAGTGGTTACAAATTGTCAACTTGTATAAACATCGTATATGTGTATAGTATCTATATAGCGTATATGTCATGCAGTATTGCTATTACATATGTACTTACCAATTAAATTGGACTAGCCCAACATAATCACTCACCACCCTCAGCCACTAAACCCCACCGGGCAAAGTTTCCAGAAGTGCATAAGAAACATTTCATTTGTTCGTCTACCTCGGGCTCGAAAACAGTTATATAAACGTGTTTTTCTCTTGCAAGCAATGTTTGGGACCAGACCATTCAAAGCTGCTGTGCATGCAAACTGCAAGTGCTTTTGGATCAAGCAATCTCTTTAAATTTGTGCCAGTGCAACGATTTGTTCAGTCACTGGGCATCCTCGCAGGGCATGCTCGATTTAAGACCACTACGGGAGTATGATTATTTTCCTCCGTCTTAAAATCTGTTCTTCCCCTTCTTTAATATTGTAAACAAATTTAGCCCAGGTCCTGCAGTATTCTAGTCATTTGATTTTGTTTCAACAACAACAACAGCAATACGTTGTAACCATTATTAATATATTTGGGATATTGAAACTGCAAATATTCCAAAAGGTGTTATAACTTTTAGTACCACAAAATACATTTCTCTAAGCTATTGTACAGCTGCATTTATCATAATGATTATACTTACACTTACTGTTTGCAATTAACGATACATCATTATTTTTATTACATAAATACGTAAAAGTAAAACAAATACAAAACAGAAACTAAGAGTTACAAGGAAAGGGGCACTGACTGAAAAAAAAAAAATCATGCAGTACCTACTGTTAGTATAGCAAGAAGATGCCTATCCAACTGTATCTTACTTTTTCAGTGGGAGGAGGTCAGCTAGTATGACTACTACAACACACATGCCCTCGACTCAATATCTTCAATAAAATGTTACGCTTACAAAAAGAAAGAACTTGCAGTAGCACAGCACACAAAGCATCAATGCCTTCAGTTACGTCTACTTGTCCACTGGAAGCATCGTGCACTGCTGACTCATGGACAGTAAATCTACAGCAGGTCTCGAGGGATGTCCTGACCCCGTCTCTTCTGCCACCTGATGCTTGCTCGAGAGACCCGTGAAAAGTTACGTGTGACCTATTAAAGCCAATTGCCACGTCAAGATGGCGCCTCCGGAAAGCGACGATTACTCGCCTCTAGCAGCAACAATAGCAACAACAAAAGAGTATACATTATATGCTCTCCCCTTTTAGAAGCCGGTTTGTGATAACCCCTTTTAGCAGCCCGTCGGTTCATTATTATCTTTTGTTTGTTGGAGCGAGCGTTTTTCTTTATTTCTATGTTATTTTCAACGTCTTCAGATCGCTTTGAATAATAGAAATAATAACCATGAATTACAACAATAATGCAGTAATAATGCCACCACCGAAAAATAGCATGTAATGAGATGATCTTCCAGCTCCAAAGTAAGAGAGAAAATACATGTCCTCAAATGAAAAAAAAGCCTCACATGCAATATACATCTCGAGAAGGACGGTTTCCAAAATGATACAATTAAGTTGCACAGGATAACTATGCATAGGTCTATTTTCTAAGCTCGTGTTAGACATATAATAATAATAATAATAATAATAATAATAATAATAATAATAATAATAATAATAATAATAATAATAATAATAATAATAATAATAAAAATAATAATAATGGATGCTATGTACGCGCCTTTCCACAAATCAATTAGGCTCAAAGGGCGGCGATCTGTACCAACATACACGCTCATCTGTCTCATGCACCCTTACACACGCACACAACAAATACACATCCATCACTCAAACAGGTGGTGTAAAGGCAGAAAAATCGCTATTGGAAGACGGAAAGAACATCGACTTTTTATTTTTGGAATGTTATATTGACTGCGTCCAGTAACATTATTGAAGGGAGGGAAGAAACCAGAGTGCCCGGAGAAAACCCTCGGTGACCTCAATAGTTTGTTTGTTTGTTTGTTTGTTTATTTCATTTAACGTCTATTCACCTTACTTTTTGGCTGCCGTCATTTTCGGCCTATACTAACTGTGCATCTGCATGACATAAAAACATTAGATGAGATTAATTTTCATCAAAGTGTATTGTTAGCAAAGCTCTTGATAGATTCTCCTGTGGCTAGATTTGTGTAAATAATTTTTTTTTCTTCCCCCTCCCTCACCCCCCGTCTTATCATCTTTGGTGGAAAAGACGTAAATAAAACAACCAACCAACCATCACCGAAGTGATTTTAGACAAGAAAATAAAAGGAAGGTGGGGGTAAAGGATATGCGCTACATGGATGGGGGAAAGGAAATAACATTTAAACAAAATGGTACAGTAACATAACATGAAATAAAATTAAATAAAAATTAAGTATTCAAACAATATTTTAAAACTCTAAAAAAACAAAATCAACATAAAATAAAATTACTATGGAACATGTCAAACTTGCGAAATGTTCATGTACATAAAAGTCAATTTTGTGAGATTGTCATATACGAACTAATCAGAATAAACTTGCAATTTTTATAACAAATGTCCTACAGGACTATAAATTATAGATTTAGCGATGGTTATCCAATATTTACTATTTTTAGTTTGAACATTATGAATGTTCTGTGGAATATATTGTGTTATTACACTGCAGTCATGAATTATATGATTTATAGTTAAATTTTCATTGCAAATGCAAACAATATCCTTGCAATATTTTGTCCTCCAAGAATTTAAAGCAAGACGATGTGCTAAAGAGGTTATTGTTCGAGGATACTGTGAATTATCACTGTATATTATTTTTAAAGGAAACTTATTTTTTATTTTCTTTTCTATTATACTATAAATTTCTTTTGTTGATAAGGGGATGGCAATATGGCTAACGTTGTGTTGATTTTTCGCCCCTTCTTTTGCTTTCCTGTCTGCCCAATCATTATTATCTAAACCACAATGAGATGGTATCCAACAAAACTGAACATTTGTGCCATTGATAATTAAGCAATGTATAAGATATTTTATTTCATATATAATATCACCTCTGCTTTCATAAATATTAGAGTCCAGACTCTGAAGAACAGATTTAGAGTCTACACATAATAAGATATTAAAAAAGGTCTTTTGTTGACTCAAGATTTTATGTAATGCCATAAGAATTGCGGTAAGTTCTGCAGTATAAATTGAACGATCTTTACCTAAATACAAGGATTCACTAATTTTTAAAGCAGGTATAACATAACCAGCCCCGGTTTGGCCTGTATCTAAAACAGAACCATCAGTATAAATTTGCAAATAAGAATAATATTTTTTATCTATATGTTCATAAGCTTCTGTTGCTAACAATAATCCATTTTCTTTTTTCCGTATAGCAGTATATTCAAAATCAAAGTTTGCTCGCTTAAATTCCCAGATTGGTATAGGCATTAGTGGTATTTTTGTAGAGATTGATTTAGGAAATAAATTTGACTCCTGTAAAAGTTCATTTGTATAAGTTGCTATTAAAATATCAATAGTCTCGTACCTAAGTCACATACGTTCGCCCCTTGCGGGAATCGAACCCGCGACCTTCGGCATAGGAAACCGGCGACTAATCCACTGCGCCACTGCAACTCCACATAACCAATGCCCAGCGCAAACGCACACACACACACACACACACACACACACACACACACATACACACACAAATCGACCCACACACATACATATACAATAACCCACCGACACAAATTAGCGTACACAAACTAAGTACGGTTACCACGGCTTTCCAATAACTCGACTATTAAAATAATAATTAAATAACTTTGTAAGTAACTACCTCAAGTAATCTAAACGAAACTAACCTAACACAAATTAACAATACTGCACATCAATTCTAAAATCATTCTCCAATTTCCCAAACCCAAAAGAATGAACATATTTCTACTCTCGGACCTGACGTTGGTCTCACATCAAGGTGGCGTTATGGGGTGTTAGGGTCGTTGTCGCTGACGCGCTGCTGGGGATGTGGGTGGCCGCGAATGCGTCCAACTGTGGTGTCGTTGTTGCTGGGGGGCATATGGTCCCGGGTCACGCAAAACTGTGATTTCGGAGAAGGGAGAAATAATGTCCATCGCGCACGAAAATAGCGACTACTATAGTGTTTTCGCCTCTCATGAAAGGAGGGAAATTACCACAGACGACCAATGCTAGCCCAAGGCTGACAGAGAGATTCATCATTTCACATTTATCATTCATAATTTCACATTATGTAGCGTTCCTCAATCGTAAAGCAACTCTACAAGGCTTAGCTTATGCATGCATGTAGTTGTGTTAGATTATTTACCCGAGTTTAGTTTGAAATATTTAATTACCTATATTAAAAAAATATATATATATATATAATTCATTTATTGACATTTGGGGTGAATTGTTTCGTGTAAAAATAGAATGAAATTTTATGTCAAGTATTCTAGACAAAGAAAAAGAATAAGGAGTAGTTTGAGGAGGAAGAAAAGTTTGGATTGTTGTTTTTGTTGGGTTTAGTGTTGCGTTTGCAACTGTTCGTCCAAAAAAAAAAAAAAACACGTACACCTTCGACTTCTAAACTATGTTGCTTGTTTTGTTCGAAAAATAAAGACAAATGCACAACAACACAAAAGTGTGGTCCAACAAGCCAAACAGACACATGTTACCGAGTGTCAGGGTGCAAGAAAAATCAACAATAGAGTTCGCTGCATAAAGGCAAGCATACGCACGTAACAAAGCGTGACGGTGCAAGACAGTTAACAAAGCGCAGTAATGCAAAACAACAACCCGATATGATTGTATATACTTTACGGGCCTGCACATACTTGCTTATGATGTATTAGTTTATTTATTTGCTTGCTGAGAGTGTGAGGCTAAATGTGGCTTCGTGTGTCAAACCCTCTTCTTTGAATTTGGCACTAAATAATCGTATCGTAAAACTTGCGATATTAAATATCAAAAGGACAGAAATACCGTGGCGCGTGCTTAAGTGTGCGGAGAGGGTCGAGGCGAACAGGGACAAGAGAGCGGGTAGGGAGGGAGGAGCGGTGTTGGGGGATTACTTATCTTTCCTTGATAATTTTTATAAGTGTCAGCATTGTGCAAAAGCGAGATTTCCTAAACTTCAGTGAATAAACACGGTACCGACTGTGACGTCTTCAACATGGTACTGACTGACTGGGGACGTCTATGGTCAAACAAAGAATGGGGCTTGACTAGAGAGAAAGTAGTCCAACGAAGAACGAATAGCAAACAGTGTTGGACACTCGGGCGCGGACTTAACAAGGAGAATAGACAATAACACTACGGCAACAAAGAATACCAATTAGTGAACTTGGGTAAGCCTTTAACACTCTGTGAGGAATACCTCAAAACAAAGATTATTGCTTTCCGGAGATTGGAAGTCGTAGATACTCGGTCTGGGGCTCGACAGAGGAAAGCAATAACAACGCGTAAGGTGATACCGGCAAGGACCAACTTTAATCTATCAATTGTTGGCAATCGATTTAGGCGGACAGAGGAGGGTAAACTTCCAGCTGTTTGCCCTCGACTAAAAAGCAACAAACACTGACCCAGTCACAGTCAAATTAGACCATCCAGAAGACAGAGATCCGCTAGTGTAACATATGAAAAACGTTATCTCGTCTTGGGATTCGGAGCATTAATAGGAGCCCGTATTGCTTGCGTGCGCGTGCCTCGTCTGTGCGTGCGTGCGTGCCTCGTCTGTGCGTGCGTGCTCTGCATCTACGCTTTATAACAGCCTCTCCTGTTTTCTTCTTAATCTTTTCTTCATCTTCTGTTTCTTCGTCTCCATTCACTTCTCTTCTTAGTATCATCTCCAACTCCTACTCCATCTCTCTCACCCCCCCCCCTCTTTTCACACACACACACACACGCCCTTCTCTTTTTTGCTCAACTATAATTATTATCTCATGCCATTCTCCTTTGTTTTGTTCTTATCTTCGTCTCCCCCGTCATCGTATTCCCATGAGAAGGGAGGGTTCAGGTGGCGGAACCAAATGGAATTTTAAAGCCTGCCAACTCTGCTGATTCCGCGTCCCAGGGGATACACACCTACTAACCCAGAGGATGGCCAAGTGGACCTGAAGAACATGACGCTTTTCAATTTGCTTCTAGGTTTTGGACCAAGTGTGCCTTAAGTTAAATACTTTTGGTTTTTAATACATCTGGTAACCGACTGCCAGTAAAAATATGACTATGACAAGTCAAAACATAGTCGACATTTTGTTCTGGTGTACTAAAAACATTTATGTTTTAAAACTTTGGCCAAAATTAAAACCCTAAACAATTCATTCCGATTGAAAGTTTTCATTTTAAAGCTTTATGTCATCCCAACAATTCTTTCATTTTTGTGGTCACAAAATAATTGTTTCTTTTTCTCTTGCAAATAATTAGTACATTATTAGCTCTTGCAATGCCCTATATTTCAGTTACCCTAAACCAAATTAACAGCAAATACGTTAGAAAGCAAAGTAGGTGGAAAATCGAACTGTCTACATTTAAAATATTATTATTTGTCTCAGTGCACGTGCATATCCGCGAATTTTATATTTTGCGAGTTTTGTAGTTGTTGTTGTGGTTATGGTTGTGTTTGTTGTTTGCTTGTGTGTGTGTTTATATATATATATATATATATATATGTGTGTGTGTGTGTGTGTGTGTGTGTGTGTGCGTAGAAATTGTAAACTAGATTTCAGGGGATACCAGTTTCTATACTTGTCTATACAGATCTATACTTTGAGCTTTAATTGTTGATTATGCCTTTCACGAAGTAAGGTGAAATTCGGGTCGCTTTCTAATTTTCCTAGGAAAAGCATCGCTCGCAGTCGCGGCGCCTCGATACAAACGACCAGGTGTAACAAATAAGATATGCTAATGAGAATAAATGAGAAAGTGAGAGGTTGTGTGTGTGTGTGTATGTGTGGGTGTGTGTGTGTGTGTGTGGATGAATGTGTGTCAGTGTGTGTGCGAGAGTGAGTGAGTGATTGAGTGAGGGAGAGAAAGAGGACGCGAGAGAGAGAGAGAGAGAGAGAGAGAGAGAGAGAGAGAGAGAGAGAGAGAGAGACGTTAACGCTTATATTCCCTAAACTAAGTCTAAATCACTGTGTTTGCTATGAAATAAAACATAGCTGTTGGCGCGAAGGAAAATGCAAACCATTCCACCACGTGTTATACAAATTCTATAGCTAGCCGTTTCATGCAGTTCTTAATCAATCAGCACCTCTAAAAGACTCCTCCCGAAGTTGCAGGTGGACAACAGAAATCAGCTACCCGCATATTTTTTAAACAAGACCGAAGTGAAAATAGAGCCACTGCTAATTGAAAGAAAACAGTTTCCTTCATCCTATCCGCAGCCTTGCACATCTGCTATCGATTCTGACTGAACAGACAAGTTGAATTGTTGTACTTTAAAGGAAGAAATAGAAAAAAGAAGGGAATGGAGAAGAAGAAGAAGAAGAAGAAGAAGAAGAAGAAGAAGAAGAAGAAGAAGAAGAAGAAGAGGAGAAAGAAAGAATTGACTTGATTGAGAAGGTGAGATAGAATGTTGACACACTCTCATTTTACGTTCTCATTACTTGTAGATGCTAAGCATGTATCCATTTTTTATACTGATGTTAGAAATAGGAGGAGTACATAATTATAAAATACGTATATATTGTACAACTTACCTATTTTACGAAGATCCACCAATCCCGAACACAGCACATGCAACAAAGAGAAACATATTTTTGCCTGTTAAAATAAGGTTTAAAAACCCAACTAAAGTGAATATTACACATAATAAATTAATTATAAACACATTACATTGGATAATGTAGATAACTTTATTCAAATAACATTACAATATTACAATATACAATTAACTACAATAAACAGACTATTCCATTGAGGTATAGCAACTACCCCATGGGTAAGAAAGACTAGGTTAGAGTTATATATGAGGTCGTTGAGTTCTATTCTCCATCGTCATATGTGATTCTGCTCTGCCAATGCCGTTCTTTCCCTGAAAGAAAAAGTAACCAAAATTTCGCCCGCACAGGTGACGAAAATTATACCAAATTCAAAACGTTAACAACAGGGAAATACCCTTAGACGATGTTTTAAAGTAGAACATGGTCTAGGTGCTGGATAAAGATGTTGATGTGAAAGGAGCTCATGATGTAAAGCAAAAGGTTGTGATACTTAAAACTGGACCAGAAGTTCACAATAAAACAATATACCAAATGCGGTAGGAAAGATGTGTCTAAAATAAAACTGATAACAGTGGATTCACGCGAAGATTTATGAAGTCTAACTAGGCCTATATAACGATGTATGAAGGCAATGACTTGCATCAGATACATGTTTGCAAAGACATGTGAGACATAACATGCCTAGACTTTTATTTGATGGCAAATCCAAAGAGACGGATTTCGTACAGTAATAAATCTTTGACCTGTCAGCGTCTTAGCCCAATGAAGGATTGTTCTCCGAAGGTCAGGATTTATCTACATTCTTCAAGACGTTTTACCACGACCTATTAAAATGTACCAGTTTTATTCTTAATACTGTAGGCCTACAGATGCATCGTCTCATTACATTAATATAACAATTATTAGGTAAAGGTTAATTGCCAATAAAATATTTGTCCGTAAAAAACGAATATAAGCAGTACATGTGCCAGATGTTTATGACAAGGTGAAAACGGCTTACTGTGAAAGGGAGACACAGCAACCAACGTGAGAGAGAGAGAGAGAGAGAGAGAGAGAGAGAGAGAGAGAGAGAGAGAGAGAGAGAGATGGGAGAAAGTGTGCACGCCGTGAGCTTAGCCAGAAGCAAATAATGGATTTTCTCAAACAACAAACTTGAAGCACAGCTAGACTAACCTACTTCCCTATATTTATTTTTAAACATGTTCGCTATGATTATGTGCTCTGAAGACACAGCAACACATAAACAGTAAAGAAAAAGATTTCCTTCTATTAGTGAAGGTACATCCACATATTCTACAGACAATAATTCCCTCCCTTAGGCACTAGCCTATTATTGCACACAAACAAATAAACACACACACACACACACATACACACACACACATCAGAATAATACAATTAACAACGACAAAAAAAAAAAAGAAAACAACACAAATACAACAAAAAGAGAACAGACGCGTTGGGCTCGCGGTGACGTCAGCTGCGGTCCCAAAAGTTTGAAACAATTGCTAAGTGTGGATCAATAATCTCTCTCTCTCTCTCTCTCTCTCTCTCTCTCTCTCTCTCTCTCTCTCTCTCTCTCTCTCTCTCTCTCTCTCTCTCTCTCTCTCTCTCTCTCTCTCTCTCTCCATCTCTCCTTCACGAACAAGGGACATGATCCGTCTCAAGACTCGCACACCCCACTAGCATCGGAAGAGCGCAAGATTTCTCTCTCTTTCACAGACTTCACGAATATTCTTATTGGAATTTAAATTATAGTTCAAGTAGTTAAGACGCGTGCGAATGTCTGTGCGTGTGTGTTAGTGTGCGTATGAGAGCGAGACCCATTGATGCAATAATAGTACGCACGCACTTGAGAATGTAAAGCGAAAGAAAAAATGGAAAAATATACAAATAAAAGAAATATCAAATTAATACAATTCAAGTCAAAATAAAAACCTTATTAATTAATTTAATTAGAAAACTGGCTGACCCATCCTTCAACACATCTAAACATTTTCTCAGTTAAAAGTTTAACAATAAATCACGTACAAGACGCAATTCCAACAATAAACCTTTATTTCTCGCAGTCTCGTTCTTTCTATGGTGGAGCGACAGCTAGAGTACTCGTCTACACTTGTAAGGAGGCTAATGACGCAGGCAAGCCTCCATCGTCATCGCTGGTCAAGTGCGAGGATAGTTAATGAGCATCAAGGGCACTGTCTTCTTTCACCATGGGACGCTTACTCTGACAGCTCATCTGGCAATCAAGAGTCACCCCTTGGTCAGGAGTGGTCACTAGTGTCCAATGATTCCCTCCAACGCACACCATTCCTCTTGGATGGGCACAAGACGATAGTCTAGAGTCTAGGTGTCTTTTGGGGGTGTGAATGACCAAAACGAAAGTGGTGACTAACGTTTAAATCAGTAGATGACGTGAATGAAACTACAACTGTGTTTGTCTTTTCTGTCCCTCTGTTTGTTTCCTCTTTCAAGTCAGTCTGATCCATTTTATTCTTGATGATTTTCTTTTCCGGTTTGTGGGATATTCAACCTAAGAACTGAAAATATTGCCATCTTCCGGTTCATGGACAAAGGTTGATGATTCTACTAGATGTGGCCGGTGATGTCTAGACAATGACAACTGATAATGATGTCAAACCGCAGAAAGAAGCTGCCTGGGGATGAGTGAAGAGTGGGTGTAAGATTAAGAGGGGGGAGGGCATATGTTTGCTGCAAACACTATGTATGCATGACAGAATGCTATGAATACACGTTCAACGTCCAAAGGCTAACAAGGAAATAGCGGTTAATCCAGAAAACCAGTAGAAGGAATTTCTCAACTTATTTATTGTAAATGGCATGTCCTCGATTTCTTCGCTGTATTTTGCATGAACCTCAGAGTGCATAAAGCAGAAGGTTAAATTGACGTTTTCTAAAGGACTACCCTTTGCTTCAGTCGTATGAAAAGAGAGGAAAATGTTAGAAACGCAACAAAGAGCAATAAGTCCCCGCATCGAACGAAGGGCACGGAATGGTACACTCAGATGACGCTCCGGGGATAATGCATATTCATGGAACGTCTGATTGGCTGGCTCTGTTCCCGTGTTTTACAGTCTGACCTCATGTGCCGAGATTCAGCCTGATGAATGCGAGGAAATTTGTTGGGAGAAGACTGGTCTATAGTACACAACTAAAGACAGCTCGCATGCGAAATAAGGTCATGGAGGAAGGATAGTCAAGACTTTGTTGCCGATTGTGGCTACCCTGCTCATTGCACAGACTGATTTTCATACAATTGTGAACCAGGTCGAACAAGTCCTTCCCAAGTTAAGACCCCTTTTGTCTTGACGTATTGAACGTCATGCTGATGATAAGAGCTTGTATGATCATATTGTTATTCATTTACCTTAACGCCCATTCGCAATTGTCGTATTCACTAAATGTCTCCTAAAGTTACAGTGGGTTGAGTATGCGTGCGTACGTGCTTGTGTGATAAGCTACAGCAGAAAAGCTGGGTTTTCCGAATCCATATTATTGACTTCAAAACAATATTTTTGCAACACTTTACAATATCCATCGGGATTGTGTCCATATCTTATGACCATTTGGAATCTTCTCTTTGACGGTTATTCCCTCATCCCACCCTAATTCCTCTTCCTGGTGTATCCATATGAATGTGAATAAGCTCTGAGTTCAGGACCATGTACTGGTAACTTCTTTATTAAGCATTCATTATCATGCCACTAGCAAGTAACCAAGTAGTTAGATTTACTGATAATTCTTACACAGGAGCTTAGGAAGTAATTATAAAGACACAACTACAGTAACTGTAAGCAGGCCGAGGTAAAGAATCGCAGAGATGCCAACCTGCAGACAAATCTGTCAGTGAGAAATGTATAAATTGTTAGTAGATTTAAACATTTTGTCAGTAGGCAAGAGGGAGCAAAGGTCAAGCATTGAGATTCCTTATTAAAAATCATATAGAAAAAATCAAAGATGACTGCGCTTCGCAAAAGAATTCTATAATAATCTGTGATAAAACTTGACCCCGACCGAAGTCAGAAGGATAAGCGATGTCAGTTTGCAAAATTTTTAACATTAACCTGCTACGAATCAGAATCATGTACAGCACAATGTTAGAGTTAATTAAAATAAATCGCTTTGAGGTTGTGTATCGGCATAAAATTTAAAAAAAGGTAAATCTCATTGATTTATTTGCATTGTTTTTTCTGCTGCTGCTGCTGCTTCAGCACAGCTAACAAGGTTGTGAACTACGATATGCAATAAGTTAAACTAATCAAATAGATTTATTACCTTATAAGGTCGTTATATAATATGCTGCATTATTTTATACTGTGACAGTGCCTAAGTGTATTCAGTCTGTAACGTGTAACAGTCCTTTTGCCATAATCATCAGCTAGGAATATATATTCTTGTAAAAATTATTCCCG
Source organism: Oncomelania hupensis (assembly GCA_036898135.1). Taxonomy (NCBI): domain Eukaryota; kingdom Metazoa; phylum Mollusca; class Gastropoda; order Littorinimorpha; family Pomatiopsidae; genus Oncomelania; species Oncomelania hupensis. The sequence continues at coordinate 60,881,629 of CM072512.1, read as the reverse complement.
CCGTAAGAAAAATGACTTCAGCGTAAATCCGTAAAGAAAACTATTTGCCACCGGAAAATAATACGGCGAAACCGTGAGGGTTGGAATCGGAATCGGCTAATAATTTTAAAGCAATAATTAAACTTAAGGAACAGCCTATAGGAAAAAAAGAAACGTTAAGAGAACTGAAACAAGCACAAGAGAAACCTGTACAATCTTATCCTGGGGTGGCACAGTGCAGTTGTATGGGCACTTACTAGCAATTTTGATGTTAAGCATCGTCGGGCGGGGTTAGTACTTGGATGGGTGACCGCACTTTGAAGGCAATCTACCAAACGACACGACAAATTCTGAAACAAGCGCACGACACACCCCATGGCCCAGTCTACCCAGTAGTGAATGGATTCCTGGAGCTGCTTAGAACGGGGGAAGATAAAGCCGCGAGGGAGAGGAGATAAGTACCGCCCTCATAAAGCTGGCCTAGAGAAAAGAAGTCCAAAATGCCTCTCTCCCCAACGACTGAAATATTACGAGAATACCTTGACAATCCTATCCACACCAATCGCGTTCTTGTAGGCAAAGGGGAGACGATTCCTGCTTTCACGCTTATGCAGAAGTAGGTACAACGTTGCCATCCCTTAGTGAACGTTAACGACAGCAAAGCAGGCTCACATTTCAATGTTTCTCTACACGTTTCCTACCCTTTTTATCTCGCACACCCCTTTATCAAAAAGATACCACAATTGTTGCTGTTATTTCAGAAGCTGCAGTGAAGCACTTGTTCCACTTTACAAATAAAGATCTTCATTTGTCAGGGCTCTAGCAACACACTCGTGTCTGTGTGCACTGCTACATCTTAAAATTACCCCATGCCAGACTGTTTGCAAAGTGACACTGACACTTAAGTTGTTTTGAAACGTGCCTCGGTACAGTTCCCTCTCAGCTTGACAGCTTACTTGATTACCCGAGCTATTATCTGCAACAGACGTAACAGATGTCTGCACTTTCGTTGCATGCTCTCTAATTATAATTAATTAAAATGTAATGTGACATGCATTGGGTCATTGGCAGCCGGTGCAACCGACTTGCGAGTCAATTCGTATTAGCCGTCGAGCCTTGTTTATGCAACAAAACATATAACAGCGTGACAGATTGTATTTATTTATTCATTTATTTTGTATACATGTTGTATGCCAAGGAAGCGTATGACACGATGAATGCATGGGTGACTGTGCAAGAAAGGATGTATTTCATTGTCGCCATGCCACACCAAATCATTGTAACGTTTTTACTTGGTGAATAAATATTCTTATCTTATCTTAAGTATTTTACGTATTGAAGTTTCATTATGCAGTTATCTGTCGTTAGAAGAAGGTTAAATTATTCCTTGCAATGTACATTCCAGGAATTTAACAATTTTATTGTTTTCACACTGTTGTAAATAGTGGTTGGTAGGTAATCCCTTCAAAAACGAATTGAGCAGTTCTGTAAGATGGTAATGAATGTATAATAAGATTAAATGCTAAAGTAATCGTCGTTAGACTAACATATTAACCAAGGAACTGTCTAATTAAGTGATTACTGCACTTTTCGCGAACGGATATTAATTTTTTTTAGAAAAATCTAATTTTCATTTCACGTGAACACATTTAGAATGATATTGGGCATTTAAAATAAAACTTGTAGCACACTTCAACTATTTTTAAAACTTACAATCATGGTAGTCAACAAAATATTACTACAAGGAGAAACTTTCAGAACTCATTAAGGTAAAACCTGTTAAACTTTTCTTAAGTGCCTTGACACAATCTTACCGCTTCCCTAGCTCCAAATGATACCCTCCCAACATCGTGTCATTCAGCCAGTATGGAGGTTGTTCCGTATGGATTTAAGTGACACTGATTATTTCGAAGATTTAGCGGCCTCCGGTTTCACACCCTGGGAGTTGCCACAGTCAGTAAATTGAATGAGCGCAGATACGTATTTGACCTTAGAAGAAAAGATTGTGTAATCTTCACCTCCGATTTTTTTTCTTTTAAAAACAAAGGACAACATTTTTGTGTAAAGATCACTGACGTATAGTATACAAATTAATGCTCAGAGTTGCTTTCTGTATTTCAAGAAATATCTCACGTCTAGAAAAAAAAAGCGCTCTTCTCTCACTCCCTACCCATCTCTCTCTCTCTCTCTCTCTCTCTCTCTCTCTCTCTCTCTCTCTCTGTCTCTCTCTTTCTCTCTTTCTCTCTTTCTCTCAATGACACCAGTTGTACGTGAAAGAAAAACACGACAACAACACCGATATAACTTTGATTTACTCTCAAGGACACCAGATGTACGTTAAAAAACAAAGCAAAAACAACATCGATATAATCATTAAGTATAAATCGATGTATAGGGGATACAACGAAGCCGACAAGGGAGTTCATCATTACCATTTTTGTTGTGCCTTGGGTGCTGCTCTCCCTTGATTTATAGCTTCTTTCTTTTTTTTCCTTCTGTTCTTGCTCGTGCGGATAGGTCGCATCTCGATCTCATCGCTTTGGTGTTCAGTTTATTTTGGATTTTTAAAATGGCTATCTTCATAAAATAAATAAATAAATGCCCTTATGTTTGTCTTTTTTTAATAAGCAAAATCAAACATTTACAACAAAATCAAATCTTTATTGTAGAATTAAAAAAACAACTTTTTATAATACAAATTTAAAAAAACAACAGATGTGAAAACTGTTTTATTGCAGGCTAAAGTCTAGTTTAAAATTAAATAAAAAATACAATAAATCCGCTGTACTTCCATAATTATATTTACAATAATGGGGTCAATCTCCAGCCTCAGAGTGATGGAAGTACTATCACATCTTTGGATGAACTCACATCAACTGATGCAACAGAAACGAACTTTACCCATTTAGTATAGAGATGCACTGAGAACATCTGTTCACGCGCCGACGTTATGTCTTTGTCTTTGATCTCTGAAAATCAGAACGCACAGTGACTTATTCTAAACGCTGAATACATACGAATTTGTCTTTTCACTGGTTGTATGTTTTCGCGAGACCCAAGAATTCAATCCTACTGCAGCATCTAGATTGTGCATACTTTCCTTTCCCATCGGCTGGTTTGATTAGTCGCAGGAGAAAAACATGCAGGTCATCGACCTCCAATGCAGATTAGGGAAAGGGTGGGGAGAAGCTGCTAAGCGGTTTGGCATAATCTCCATATTTACGGCCTATGTTCTTGTAGACAGAAGTCAATACCATTAAAAGTCTTCCATAATACGACAAGGCTTTAACTTTACCCAACACGACTAATTCAACATATCCAAAATATTTCAGAGCCGAGTATATCAAAACAGTGGTTAGATTATGAGCGAGTGATAAGAACAAGAGACAATACAAATCTTGAGTTAGCTTGTGACATGAATTATCAAAGAAGGGAAAAGACAGAGATGAATATGTAAAAGAGAGACAGTTTAAATATTATTTTCTCGGTTGTGTTTTACATTACATTTCAGATATGTTGAGAAATCCACTGTGATTTCTCTTCTAAGATGTTGGCTTAAATAAAGACCACGTTTCAATCTATTGAGAATGTAAATAGGTGTTCGTCTTATTTCCGATGTGTTTAAATATTGCATAACAAAGTAGTGCGTCCGTAACGAAACTAAGTTTACATTCTGCAACATTCTGAATACTGTACATGAAAACAATGGGAAACGACGTTAGAAATGTCCCGTGGGAAATCGTTAATAAATCCGCTGCATTTTAATAATTATATTTACACTAACAAGGCAGTTCTCCAGCCTCAGAGTGATAGAAGTACGATGAAATTTTTGGATGAATTCACATCCACTTATAAACTCAAAAGACCATTACCCATTGAGTATAGAGATGCACTGAGAATATCCTGTCCACGCGCCGATGTTAGTCTGTGTCTTTGATCGTTAAAAAGGTATTACATACACACAACCACATACGCACAGATACAGACTACTACTACTACTACTACTACTACTACTACTACTACTACTACTACTACTACTACTACTACTACTACTACTACTACTACTACTACTACTACTACTACTACTACTACTACTACTACTACTACTACTACTACTACTACTACTACTACTACTACTACTACTACTACTACTACTACTACTACTACTACTACTACTACTACTACTACTACTACTACTACTACTACTACTACTACTACTACTACTACTACTACTACTACTACTACTACTACTACTACTACTACTACTACTACTACTACTACTACTACTACTACTACTACTACTACTACTACTACTACTACTACTACTACTACTACTACTACTACTACTACTACTACTACTACTACTACTACTACTACTACTACTACTACTACTACTACTACTACTACTACTACTACTACTACTACTACTACTACTACTACTACTACTACTACTACTACTACTACTACTACTACTACTACTACTACTACTACTACTACTACTACTACTACTACTACTACTACTACTACTACTACTACTACTACTACTACTACTACTACTACTACTACTACTACTACTACTACTACTACTACTACTACTACTACTACTACTACTACTACTACTACTACTACTACTACTACTACTACTACTACTACTACTACTACTACTACTACTACTACTACTACTACTACTACTACTACTACTACTACTACTACTACTACTACGTCGATTTTAGACCTCAGACGTAGGGGAACCCCACACACACACACCATAACACATAACATTATAAAGTATGTTCGTATATTACTTGTGACAATTAGTTCATTGGGAAATTGAATTGTTGTAGAAAAAAAGAAGATATCACGGATACTTTTTCTTAAAAAAAACACACTCTAAGCTACAAACTGTGAACGTCGCTTTCTTTTTTATACAAATACAAAACTGTGGCCACAATATACATTTTCGGAGAGGTGCAATTTTTTTATAAACAGCCTTGATGCTATTTATAGCAACCTGCAGAGGAGAGTTTCTAGCTAGCGGGGTATTTGTAGCATGAGGGTGTCAGAGGAAGAACGAAGATTTCTGGATGACTTGTAGAAGTGAATGTTCTGGTGAAATATGAAAGGGCTAATCCATGGACGCACTTGTGCAGATTTTGTAGGTAATCCTCCGAGATACAGGAAGGCGGTGGAGAGAATGTACGAGGGGTGTAATATGATCAGATTTTATTCCCTTTGAAACCAGACGAGCAGCTGAACACGTTGGAGCAGATGAACAGAAGAGGAAGGACGTCCAGCCAGAAGAGAGTTACAGTAGTCTAAGCGTGACAGGACAAGAGAGGAAACGAGTTTGGCTGTAGCTTCAGTGGTCAGATGCTTGCGGGCAAGGCCTATTCTACGGAGCTGAAAGTTGCATATTTTAAAGGTTTTGCGGATGAATTCTAACATGGAAAGGTGTTGTCAAGGACGACGCCAAGGTTTTTGACAGAATATGAAATAGGAATAATGGTTTGGCCAAGAGTGACAGTGTCAGACAGGTTGTATTTAGTCCCCGTGAACGTAACTTCAGATTTTTTAAAGCACTGAGCTGGACCTTGGTGGCAGTCATCCAGTTAGAAATGTTTTCAAAGCAGTCAGAAGTTCTGGTCAGGATAGATCGAGGGTTTTGAGGAGTGTCAGTGTTTTTGAGCTGTGTATCGCCTGCGTAGAAATGGTGGAAAGTGTCGTGTTGTGGATGACCTGAGACAGAAGAGATATGTAAAGGGTGAATAGAACAGGGCCTAAAACTGACCCATGAAGAACACCGAAGACAAGTCTGGACGGTTCAAAAAAGTAGTTGTCGATGCAGGCAGATTGGAAACGATCAGAAAGATAAGAATGAAACCAGCTTCGGATACAGTTGTTTTTTTTATTCCAACAGAGTTCTCAAGGCGTTAAAGGAGGATAGAGTGATCGATAGTGTCAAACGCAGCTAAGATATTGAGAAGGGTAAAAAAAAGAGATGTTACCAGAGTTGGTGGCAGAGAGGAGATCATTCACAATGTGAATAAAAGCTGATTCAGTAGAGTGGTCAGGACGGTAGGCAGACTTCTCCAGGAGTTTGGATAGGAAGGGGAGATTAGAAACAGGGCGGTAGTTCTTCAAGTCTTCTGGATCAAGGTTTGATTTCTTTAGTAGTGACCGCACGATGGCAGACGTGAAACAGGAAGAAACATAACCAGATTGCAAGGAAGAGTTGATTATGTTGGTGATGGCTGGGAGGAGGTCAGTGATACAATCTTTAAAAAGTGAGTTGGGATAGGATCGAGTTCGCATGTTTTAAACGACACGGGGCCACTTCAATCTCTGAGACAGTATGAAAGGAGAAGAGTGTCGTGCCGGTGAAAGGCGGATCAGGAGGACATGGTTGACAAGGCGTGTCATCAAGAGATTTGCGAATAGCTTCGATGTTCGAGGTAAAGAAGTTTGAAAAGGACGAAGGTAGTTCAGAAAGTTCAATTTTTGTTGGAAGAGGAGAAGGTGTTCCCAAGGAGATCATTCATATTAGAAAATAGTTCTTTGGAAGAAGAAGAGGTCTCAATCTTTCTGTTGTAGTAATGTATTTTAGCTGCAGAAATAGTTGTTTCAACCACAAAATCAAAAATGTTATCAGCAAGGAAATCGGTCAAAGCAAAATGAGCATTAAATAAACAGCGAAAGTTTTCTCATAAACACAAAGTTTAACAGGTGGGAGTGAAGTTGAGTGTCAGTTGGTGGTTGAGAGGCAGGCGACAGAAAGAAATAAGAACAACCAAATATAGGCAAAAAGTAAGGTTTTTTAATGGCATATTTAGAAGCGCCGTCCAAGGGAGACGATAAGTGCAGCGAGGAAAGGGTGTCATATTGGGTAGGTGGCAGGGTCATTGGCGATTAAGAACCACTTAAGGAAGGCAGCGGCGATGAAAAAAGATAGTTAAACAAAGAGTCAATTTTGGTTAGGCATTAAGGTGAACAAAACAGCGACCGACACTTCGGCAAGGGATAAGAATATTTTATCTCCTATCGAAAATGCGGGTTAATAGTACTCTTTCGACCAGTCCTGAACGGTCCATTTCTCTACCCACAGAATCGTCCAGAAAGATTAACCCAAGATTGGCTTTTGTATGATTTTGCCATTCCAGGGTGTGTGATCGTGTCTGTGATTGTATCAATCCTTCGTCTGATTGTTCACAAGTCACTCAAGCCTAGGTATTATCTTTGGGTGGTTGTTTCAATCCTTCGTGTGATCTTTGTGTGCTTGTTTCAATCCTTGATGGGTCTGTGAGAGGGTTTATGTGTGTGTAATGGGAAAGGGGGGTGAGAGAGAGAGAGAGAGAGAGAGAGAGAGAGAGAGAGAGAGAGAGAGAGAGAGAGAGAGATCGTGCCGCGTGTTTATTTGTCACAAAATACCCGTGCATCGATTTTCTTTCTGTCTCTGTAGAATATCATGAATATGGTGATTTCAATGTCGGCAAGTGGGGTTCTGCTATAAAATGACCATCATTTCCCTAAGGTGCACCATAAGCAGTAGTCTCCTCTCTGAAAATCCTTATCGGGAAGAGAGGGGACTATAAACTGATTAAAAAAAAAAAATAAGGTGCACCATCTTCCCGGTTTCAGCACTCTCACTCTATATGCATCCACCTACGCACTGAACTCTCCTTGTTTGGGAGGTGCGTAGAGGTAGGGGGGAGGAGGAGAGTGAAGAACGTGTGTTTAATGTATGTGAGTGTATGTGTGCCTGTGCATGCGTGTGCCTGTGTGTGTGCGTGTGGGTGTGTGAGTGCGCGTGTTTGTGTATCGTATATTGCGGACGATTTGTACGTTTAGTACTTTGAAGGAATTCCACGCCAGCCCAAATTACCGCTTCACAGTCCAAAATTAACTCGCAATATGAAGATAGGTACATGGATATATTTAGAAGAAAATAAGCTACTTTGTGGGTTTGTGCGTCGTGTCCTCTATTATTCATCCGCCACTCTGTCCTCACGTTTGTACATTGCATTAAAAACAGTTACTAACGCGCATGAAAAAAAAAACCAACATTAAACAAAGTATACATTGCACACACTCATTCATACAGTCTAAAGGGTATTTTATCACTCTTAAGCTTATTCGATAGAACCATATAGGCTTAACGTCCACGCGAGCTCCGAGCCCGCCCTCCCTTACTGCGCCCCCCCCCTCCACCTCTTTCTCTCTCCCCCACCATCACACCATCACCACACCTCTCCCTCACCTAACTTCTATTGCATAATGGTCCTGCCATCTAACCGTATGTTCGGTCTGTCAACAGAAATACCCCCTTCCCATAGTATATCAGGCGCAATGTCACAAGCAGCTTTAGCAAATAGCGCAATTTACGACGGGTCCAGATACGCACCACGCATACTAAACGAGGCCAATGTGATCAATGGTTTCGATCACATGAGAGTACACACCTAAGCTCATATCACACCCAGGAGGTCATTATCGCAAACCATGGCAGGGGGTGGGGTAAAAAGGGGTTGTGGTGGGGAGAGAGAAGGGGTTGGGGTAGAGGCACAAGGGGAGTAAAACAAAGTGGAAGAATAAAGAGGAGGGAGACAGACAGAAATAGAAAGACAGACAGTGAGAGAAAGTCAGAGCTCAGATTTGTGTGTGCGTGTGTGTGTGTGTGTGTGTGTGTGTGTGTGTGTGTGTGTGTGTGTGTGTGAGATGCAGCACCCAGCATTGCACTTAAAACACAAATCGCTGTTTTAAAGCAAAACTGCCTGTATACGGAGTAGCTTTCTCTGTATCTAGGAGTGGAATTCCCTCTGTGCCTTTAAAAGAAATACAAGTTGGAGAAAAGACATAATCTGTACAAGTGTGGTCGCTACACTGATGGTCTTACGCAGTGAGATGGCTCCATTATGTACTTTCACAATATTATACCACTAGGGGCAGAGAATGGAAAGGCAGACGTCTCAAATATCCACCTGGGCCTCCACAAAGGAGGATATAACAAGATCGACTCTTTCTTTTTTTAAAAGCAAATTTGTATTCGCCATAAGACAATACAATACAATAAGAGACAGAACAAAACACATTTTCATCCATCGACTCATAACCCGATTCCTTTTGACTGAGGCAGACGATTTGTTTCATCTGTTCCACTGAAACCTTTGGATTTCCCTCTTCCCAAGTCGACAGCGATATTTTCTGGAGCAGAGGTCATCAATTCCTATCGGGGTTCCAAAGTAAATAATTGCTTTTCTTGCGTAAGGGATTCGATAGCCGGCGGTATAGACGCATCCTTCGGATGAGAGTATAAACCGAGGTCTAGTCTGTGTCGCATACATTCCATCATAACGGACTTTACAGATCCTGACGCTCATGTCCTAGACGGGTGAGTGCCGGTGACAAGAACACACCCAGCATGCACCTAGGTCCTTCTCCCCCATCCCTGGCTGCCCAGGATTGTGCTCAGTTGTCCGGGCGTCAGACCATGCGCCCAAAGGCTGCGGGTGGGCGTCTCGGGCGGTTCGAGTTAGATCCTTGAGCAGCTCTTGAGCTGGAAAAGCGCTATATAAGAACGATTAAATAAATTATACCGTGTCGTTATAACAAAGTAAGGCAGGAACCGTGGTGCTGGTTTTTGAAACGATAGAATATTTTGCTTCTGAACATGTATTGAGTCTTGAGTTCTTTTTCATACCTATTTGTCTGGATCTCACTGTAGAGAACGGGATTTTTCTGGGTTTTTAGAAATTAAATATTTAGTGGTATTTTTTGATTGCCTAAAATTCTTGAGCCAATGAGGGAAGGAATAGTTTGAAATATGATACTGAGTCCAATTGTGTGTGTCAGACTGTGCGGTCGTGTATGTGATAGGCCAGGAAAAAGGAAAAAGATTTAAAAAAGAAAGAAAAGGAAAGAGGTAGAAAGCATTGAAACCCATCACGGTGAATTGGTTTGTGGTCTTTCTCTCTGAAAGAAGAAATAATAGTGTGCTGTAAAGATTACAGGTATTTATAATGTTTTTCATGATTGTGAAATGTCGGATAAGTATATTTTTGTATTGCATTTGTTGTATTGAAAGGTGGTGAGCTGTTGTCCACTAAGATGGAATATTGAATTTTCATTGATGTAATAATATTGTTAATTACGTGGGGCGATAGTATAGAGTAGTAGATATTGAAATATGAATGAAAGGAGTGAGCATGTTTGATAGTAAATTTCATTCATGAAGTAATCACCTATGCGTTATGGATAACATCGTGGAGGAAGGAATAAACGATCGTATATAGAACGGAAGTGGAAAAGTGAATAAACAAGGGGAGGTCAGCAAGGTTGAAACAAAAAAAGAATAATGAAATTATAAAAGTCAGAGAGTTGACGTTTGTGTATATTTATTGTGTAGCTGCCTAACTGGGAGCGGGCGTGGATCCATACGCCTGGACACGGCAGTGACTCGTACAACGGGGATAAAGCGGTCCGGTCCGTGAGGCATCGGATCGGGTCAGCCATATTCCTTCGCTGACCAAAGACTACCATTTCAAGGTCGGGTGGACTGGGGCTAAAAGCGCTCCTCCACCTGTCGACGACAGCATTTGCATACATCTCTGGCCGCGACGTTACTGGCATCTTGTCGCCAGCTTGTGTAAAACACTGCCCCTCACATCTAATAAGGTACTGTCGTTTGCGTATTTGTGTTGGCCCGGACAAGTAATTGCCAACCCTCGTTTATCCATCTCGAGCATTCAGGCTCTACTTCTTCAAGCTTGTGTTAAGCTGGTGTTGAGTGAGACATGTGTTAGGGTTAGCTGTGTTAGAATCTCTGGATGAAAGAATTGGAGTGAAAGCTTGCTATAAAGATACTGTTGTTTATTTATATAAATTTTGAGAACGTGGAACGGATATCTTGTGTTGGTGTTTGCCTGTATTGGAGAGAGTCTGTAAGTTTGTGGGTGTGATAGTAAACAGAGAACTTGCATGCACCCTTATTCCTGATTTAGAAGTCAATTATATTCTGCATTCATTTAATTAATCTAAACAGGCATACCCATTCAATATATCCATCCGTTACACTCACAATCTAAGAACAAAATTCACACTAAAGAGGCGACTCATCCTGTCTTTCATTTTGACTTTATATATATATATATATATATATATATATATATATATATATATATATATATATATATATATATATATATATAAATATATATAAAAGGTAAAGGTAAAGGTGGTCCCCATAGCCTTGTGGCCGTAGGGGAGCGTGATGTTGGAGATCACACTTATCTTGGGCCAGCGTAATGAGGGTGATGCCCATCTCTCTCCCTCGTTGCTTTACCTTCCCCACCCTTAAGAGAGTAGGTAGTCACAGTCGAGACAACTGGGGGCGTTGTTATTTGTCGCTTCACGTTTTGCGGTCACCCATCCAAGTGCTAACCGCACTGGACGGTGCTTAACTTGCGACACAGTAGCGAGTGCTCCAACCACTACGCTATCCGACACCCCGGATATATTTGTCTGGTTCTCACAATCTAAGGACACAATTCACACTAAAGATACGACTCGTCCTGTATTCCAATATGGATGCAATTAGGATACAAAAAACACAGCAGTTAAACTGACTGTGCAGGGACAGCTGTTGTGTTATATGAAAATAGTGCAAGACTCTTAGATCACAACCGTACACTGAAGACCGTAACACAAACTAAACGGAACAGAACTTGTGTTTCAAGTGAAAGAAGGAGGAGGAGGAGGTGGAGGAGGAATGAGAAGAAGGAGAAAAGAGTTCCTCTGCTCTTGTCGATACCATGCCAGGGTACCAGCCACTACTAGTTTTCCTTCGGTATAAAGCATTGGAATTCATTGTATTCTTGTATATTGTAGCCTTTGGGTTCAACACTTTGACACATTCGAGTGCCCTGGTCAACACTCTTGTGTTGCTTCATTGACAATCTTTGTATTCTGGCCAACGTAGTATTGGGGTTTAATTCGATGTCGACATCTAAACATTCTATAGCATCTGTGTGACCAATCTATATCTTGTATCAATGCTATTGTTCTTTCCTTCTCTTCTCTGTATTGGCCGTATTGTTGCTTACATCGGGATCGATACTACACATCTTAAGAAAATATTTGTGTTGTTTTTTTTTAATTTTGATCAGAAGATAGTGGTAATCGTTTACCTAAAAATCGTACTCTACACCCTGTGGGGGAAATGTGGGGACATTTCACGTTGTACAGGCTACTCTTCATGAGATTAGTTCACAAAAAATGAAACAATAACCCCACAAGGTCAAGAAGGCGAGCCAGTACAAAAGACAAAGAGAGAAATAATATATCCACCAGCAGACGCTAGTGTCATGGGCTTCTTTACAGGAAATCCCAAGACTGTCGGGCTCCAGTCAACCAATGGGAGACGACCCGGGGAATCAGATAGCAGCGGCAAGAATTAATGGTTCTTATTGATGATCTTGTATGCACCCGCGGGACGAAGGTGGGCTGAGAATTATTGGTGTCATAATTCCCCAGGTAATTCGTTTCCGCATAGAATAATATTTAACGTACGTCATTGGAAACTGGGTAGCGTGACTACAATCAAGAAGTAGGCTACCTATACTATCCTATCCCGTAACTCTAAGGTCGTTGGGGCACCAGAGATGTTCGTTAAATTAGCGTACTCCATCATTCTCTGTCCTCAGCAACCTTCATAGTTTCGCTATTTGTCAAGCCAGTCCATTCTCGAATGTTGTCCTCCCACCTCTTTTTCTGTCTTCCTCTTCTGCTGCCTCCTTGCACCGTGCCTTTCCGGATAGTCTTTGCAAGGCCTGAGTAGACTACAAAATTAGTAAAATGTTTTCAATTCTAACAGAATTACGACAATGAATACAAAACAATGCTTTATAATGGTCACAAAAAATAGATGGGACAACCAAAATAAAAAAGAATTACAATAATGCCGAGCGATGACAAAGCAAAGTATTCAATTTCTTTCTTTCTTTCTTTCTTTCTTTCTTTCTTTCTTTCTCTCTCTCGCTCTCTCTCCCTTCCCCAAGCCATCTCTCTCTTTCACACGCAAACAAACTTTACATCATATATAATTATATTAATTGGAAGATGAGACGCAGTTTTAGTGTGCATTTTGAATGTTACATGTCTTTCGATTGCGGGGGACCCAGACAAGCAAATCGTCAAAACACAGACAAAGAAGGCCATTAAAAAAATGTCTACAAGAGTCGATGTACTCGCTTGGCTCTGTCACTGCCTGGGAGAATGGGTGGCCCTATAGCAGAGCAAGGACAATAATTGTACCCCACAATGATTTACACAGACACAACCCAAACAACATCGAAGCAGGATAATGGGTATATAGGTGGCAAAATGCAACAGAGCGGTGTGTTATATTTCTGAATACAAATGACTGCATAATGACAACCCCTCCTCACATCCCCCACCCCGCTCCAAAAAAAAAGAAAAGATTATACAACGTAATCACCCCACACAAGAGTATACAACGTAACCACACAACACAAGACACTAAGTTCTAAGAGTATACAACGTCACCACACAACACAAAACACTAAGTTCTAAGAGTATACAACGTAACCACACAACACAAGACACTAAGTTCTAAGAGTACACAACGTAACCATACAACACAAAACACTAAGTTCTAAGAGTATACAACGTCATCATACAACACAAGACACTAAGTTCTAAGAGTATACAACGTAACCACACAACACAACACACTAAGTCCTCAAACTGTTCATTTACCTATGACATAGCGCATCCCTCCAACGCAGGTGGTGAAAGCTCGTCTCTTCAACTGCGGGGAGCAGGGGTGCGAGCGCGAGTGAGTGGGTACCTTGTCCACAAACCTGGAACTCAGGTTGGAGGGATGGTGATGGTGATGGTCGTCACGGTCAGTATCCGTCACAGTGACAAGCGGAAGGTTGGTCAGCGATTTGCTTATCATCCCCCCAATTGGAAGAAACTTGGTAGCGGGCGACGAAATGGACATGAGGGAGGCGGACGAAGACAGCTGTCTGTCGTGAGGTATCGCCATCTTTGATTTCAATTTATCTTTCTCCCTATCGATGCTTTCGTTTGTCTTTTTTGCCGCAGACATATTCGTCTTTTCATCTACAATATCACCTTCAGGCACAGTGCTTTCAGAACCTCCAGCCACCAACTTCGGTTCATCTTTTGAAGATTCTCTTTTTTTCATATCGTTTTCTGCCGCTTTGTCGGCAGCATTGCTTCTATGGTTTGGTATACAGTTTGCATCGTTCGTGGTCGAATGGCTAGCGCACTCCCTGACTGTAGTAGATTCACTGGGTCCGTCCATATCGTTATTAGTCGTTATGGAAGATCGTTGTCCTCGGTACGTATATTTACTTCCCAGCGTTACAGCCTTGGAACAAGGTTCTGTGTCTCTGCCATTCATTTTCTCTATGCACTTCACTTTGTCTCTCACGCGCTCGTAGTTTATGTCTTTAACGTTCTCATTGTCTGTGTGAGCTTTGGTTTTTCTCCCGACTTTGTCATTTTCTTTCTCCTTCGTTTTTATCAAAGCCGGGATTTTACTTGGCGGCGTCGATGTCGTCGACTTCTTCTCGTTTGACGTGGGCATCGTTCTGTTCAAAGACATCGTCGGCATTATCGTCGAAAACCTTGTTTAATGATGTGGTCGGTGTACGATTCACAAATAAGTTAAGATACAGATTGTAACTAGGTAGCTTTCACTGCAAGTGCCACTGCTGTTGGGTAGTTCTTACCATGATCACAATATAGCAGGCTACATGTGTTCACTTTGTCATCTTTGCCAATGTTCGCAATGGCTTCACATTGTCATGATTTTTTAAAACAATCCATCAGATTTACCTAGACGCCCGTGAACTAACAGAGCTTCGTAAAATTAATAACAGATCCGTGCGTGCAGGTCATCCGTCAGTACTTTACACTTTGGGATGATACTTTTAGTCGAACGACCACCAGTAACACTGTCTAAATATTACACCGTTGAAAGTAATCCGAACTGATACACATGTAGCAGGAAATCGCAGTATAATCCTTCGGACAGAGAGAAGAAGCACTCGAGATCAGATCATTACAAGACTTCCTAAATAGAACGTCTTAAAATGTGTTGCCTACAGGCTTTGAAAACAAACACTTTTACTTCTCCGTTTTATGTGCCTTAACATAGAAATGCTGCGGTTGCTTTATCGGTCACGGATAATCCGCACACGAACATTCCAGAACCAGTTATCCTCCAAGAATCGTTCGCTAATGCTACGCAAAACAGACATTTGAAACGTCATTGCTAAGCGAAACACGCAGATAATGATGTCGCTGGTATGCAAAATGCACAGATGGTCACGTCATTGCGACGTAAAAAGAGGCAGCGCATGATCATTTATTCCACACACGATACTCCTTAGATAATGCTGTTTGCTTTAATATATAATGTCGCTTGTTACAAACTACCATTGACAGAGTTATTCTTATTTTATCAATTGGATGGTGGATCAACTCACAAAAGCAGTCGGACAAGTAGAACTACTGTTCGCTTTAGCCAATATTAATTATCGATAATAACTTCACATGTCAATAACAATAACAACAACAACAACACTCAATTAAGTAGGTGTCTGAATGAAATTATTGTGTCCAGAATCCAACTAAAGCTAAGTGGAGCGTTATGAACCGAGTGTCCTGTGCTTGCATCTTTTTTAAACGAACATTCAGGTCCAGAAATCGGGCACAGTTTGTTCTCAATGCAACCTCAAGGATCTAGAGATATGCATATTGTATTAAGTAATGGCTCATTTCATGTGGCTTCGATAATTTGCTCTTTTACTGTCTTTAGCTCTTTAGCTTACATAAGTCTATTATTCAAATTACATTTGTGACCGAAAATCGGACATGTATTGATCCTAAACCCAATTCCAACCCAACACACAGTCATTTTAAAAAAAAAACAACCGTGGTAACCCCTTACTAAGATTAAACTATCGTGTCCAGAAAAACGGACATGTCCCGACCTCAATACAGCCTACGCTAAAATGTTTCTCTGGTATCTTTCATCTCAACAAAATCAGTTTAGTGTTGTGTCTTATATTAGTTATAAACTCCATGTTCTTAAAAATAGCATTTATGTCAAGAAATTATACACGGACTGATCTCAACAAATCCATAGCTAAAACGTTTCTTAACATTTTCTTAAGAGCATATTTATCCACGCATCCTCATTTAGGTGAATATATTTATCTCGTTCTGTATGCCTCGGCCTCAGCTTGCCTGCAAAGCTAGCTGCTATTCCTATACTGATGGGATCATCCGTAATGTAGTCTAATAATCCCACTCCGACCATTCTGAGTACTTCAGAGAATAAAGCTAAGTCAGCATTGCTTGTTCCTTGACCATCAACATTTTTGCGACTAAATGTGTGTCTTCGTGACAACAGAAAACACAGCACGAGGAACTCTTGACACGCACTGTTCGATCGCAAGGCGTACTCGCTACTACCTTTGACAGAAGCAATTATTAATAATATTACTGCTATCGGTATCTCAGAGCATACACAGCCGTACAACAAGAATTCTAGAAATAAATAGTAACATTATTTGTACAAGTTCCCCGAGATAATTCATGGAGAACGAATGTCTCCAAATACATCACTGTCAGTATCAAACAAACAAGACATGGGAAGAGTAGCCTACAAACACGCATGCAGGAGTACCACGCTGCGCGCGCACCCACAGACATGGATACATAAATATGCACGCATGCACGAGGTACATAGTATTCTGTTAAAACACACACTCACATACACACACACACACACGCGCACACACGCACACACACACTTAGGCACGCACACATACGGATTCAGCTCGCTGCCACCCATTACTCAACGCCGCCAGCCTATTTCCACACCACGCCAACCCAAGCCCACCTCCTACCCCCCATTTCACTCAATCCGCATTAACTAATTAAAACAAGCTGTACAAGTATATTTGTACTACAGTACTATATTACACCTCTGCATGGGTCCAGAGACCGGAGACCGCTGAACACTATAATGTTATCTAAGGTAATTGTATTACCGTACTTGGTACTTTAATAGACTTTATTCAAGGAAAAGCCACACGGTGACCACCATGCCTTCATAGAGAACTTATTACAGTACGCACCATATATACGAAGCAAGATCCAATAAAATTATTGTTGTTTTAAAAAGTGCGTTTATTATAGAATTTTATTTATTTATTTAATCGTGATTTTTATATAGCGCTTTAACAGCTAAAGAGCTGCTCAAAACGCTGGCCGATACAGGATCTACCTCAAGCCACACGAGGCGTCCACTTACACATAGTCTGACGCCCCGGCGACTTAGCACAATCCAGGGCGACCGAGGATGGGAAGAAGGGCCTGTTGTTGTTGTTTGTAGATTATAGTCACACGACACTTTCGCATATAGGTGACTACTGGACCGATTTATACTGACACCAGCGGGCCAGTTGTTGGTAAAGGGGAAAATAATATGATCACACGTTGACCAATCCGGGATTCGAACCAGCGACCTTTCGGTTACTAGCAAGACGCTCTTACCAACTGAGCTACCCGGCCCCTCTAGAAGGGCCTAATGTTTGCTCTGTTTAATATATGTAGCCGACACTCCCCCATCTACGTCACGAGCGTTACGATCTTTATAAGGTCCGTGCAATGGAATGCGTTCGTGCACAGTGTCGCGATAAGCAAGTTCAACCCAGCACTAAAACTTCATGCCTACACGGTCAGTCTGCTTTGACCTGTGTACAGTTAATTCGCTGACTAGCAGACGCCAGAAGAAGGTTGTGTTAAGCGTACTAGGCTACAGCTTCATAACATAAGCCGTGACGTCACCCAGCTGACCAATCATCCGCCACCCCCGCAGTGGCGCTACTAGTCTTGAGATCTCGCGCGCTTGGGCTGATCACAGCGTAACGATAGTTTGTCTTTGTCCAAACATCATCGTAGCAAGACGCACGTTGATAAATCTCTCTAGCTGAAGACTAAGCAGGTGACGGATGAAAATCATTCATCGCAGTATAGCCAGAGCCTGACATTGTCAAGAAGGTAAATGAACAATCGTTTGTTTCATTGCGATTATTTGATATGATTATTGGATTATGTTTGTGAAGTTTTGCCATGTTTTAGAATTGTGACTGTTAGTGAAACTTTGCTGGACCATGGGGCAAACCCGACCGGTTTGGCAACCACGAGGTAGACCCACTGACCAACGATTGTTTTTCCTATTTGTATTATTGCAGACCTGTGGCTGTACCAGAAAATGTGTATATCATTAATTACTTCTCCCTGTGTTTATTTTAGCCATGATATATGTATATATGTATAGGAATTATGTTGGAGATTCCAGTGGACCTCGGACTTACAAAACTGTTCGTCTCTTAACTATATAAGTGGAGATGATCTCACTGAGAGCTATTTCTGCCAACAGTGAGACGCTCTGCACAACCTTTGTAAACAAGGCGTTGCAGAAAATCATCTCATATTTTGCAGACGAGCAGGCATCTTGGTCCCCGGCTGGGAACAAACTCCACAGAGAGGCAATCCTGACGCGTGGCCTGCAACTTTGAGCAGCGAGAGCAGTGAGCTCCACTGGCTCACTTTTTTACTACCCAGAAGACGAGACCACAACACTGCACATCGACGAGACAGTTAAGTCACTGGAAACCGTGCACCAAAACTGATCTAGAAGGACTGTGCGATAGTCCACTCTTCCAGAAAAAACAACGATAGGACAGAAAGCACTTTTAGCCCAATGATGAGACAGTAGCTGCATAGACCTATCAAAGAGCGGACTACTCGAAGTGAAATTTGGACATTTAAGTTAGTATAGTGATTAGAAGATTTTGTATAGAGTAGAGGAAATAAATGTGTGATATTTACTGTTAACAAGTGCCTGGACTACTTATGTTTTATAGCCGTGTGAGAGCTAGTGTGTCAGTGAATCTTTACACTTTTCTGTCTACCTCTGTAACCCCATCATAACACAGACCGGGCCAAACTTATAAATGTATTAAGATTAGTTATAGGGTGATTTACTAGCCAATCCCCGCAGACGAACGACGAGTGGGTAATAGCAATCCATTGTGCAGAGCCCAGCAACAATAGACTTACCGTCACACACAGACTAGACCTCGATTTATACTCTCACCCGAGGGGTAACAGCACATACATCTCAACCAAGCCTATGAAGAAACCATAATTATATTGTATATATACTGTGGTACACAATTATTTACGACAAAAGAATGTTCTAAGAGAATGTGTAAGCTTACTATAATCCCAACGACATTATGTGTTTAAGTTTATGTATGAAAAGACACGCATATAAATTTTAAAATATAAATAACAAGCCACGATTATGACATAAAACAGTACATTAGGAACATATAATTGACCGCATATCAAAGTTGGAGTTTATCTTAACAAATTAAGTAACAACCCTAAGGTTCCATCTTCTAACAAGAACAGCGTCAATACAACATGTCTTATTATGTCGGATACTGATTCTTTTTAAGTTGGAACTATAAAACGAGACAAAGGTCGTATATTACACCATTACGATCTGTCCATTTCTCCAATAGGGAAACAGAATCAAAGGAAAGGTACAGAATAGAACTATATCGATTTGTCTAGATTCAAAGAAAGACAGATTTTAATATGAGCAGAGGGAGAAAGAAGAAGAAGAAGGAAGAAGGAAAAAGAAGAAGAAGGAAGAAGAAGAAGAAAGAAGCGGGCGAAAGAAGAAAGCGGAGGAGAGAAAGAGACTGAGGGGAGAAGGACGAGGAGAGAAGTAGAAGGAAGAAGGAAAACGGGGAGTAAGAGGGAGAAGGCAGAGGAGGCAGAGGGCGTAGACGGATATATATATATCAGTAGTACAGAAGCAATTGTATTTATTCGATTTTATTCTTGTAAATGTTGTATTTGTGTTAATTTACGTTTATTGTTTAATAGAGGGTGTGACAACTTTGTTTATTGTTACGAGTCAGAGACGTTGCGAGACGGGAGAACACGCAAATTCACGCATTCACGCATGCACATTCTGAAATATTATTTTTTTATTTTAACGTTACATTCTTTATGGCACTGTTTGTTAAAGTAGCTCGTGCTCGTATTCAGGTGGACATGGATATTTTGGTAAAAGCTGTAATTCATGGTCATGAGCCCAAATACTGGAATCAATACCCATACTAACCAGATGTTATATATTACTAAATTTGTCCAGATCCAAAGAAAGGAAATAATGATCTGCTGGAAGTAATTGCTGGAGCTACCACCAGTTTTATGCTTACATTCTTTACATTATATTACATTCGTTATTGGCGCAGTTGATGTATTCTACTTTAAAAACAAACTAGCTGAACTAACAGCTGTCAGTTATATATGTACCATATTATTTTGGGCGTTTTGAGTCTTAGTCAAAGGACTGATCTATTCCAGAGCTCAAGCTGCATGATAATTACTTCTTAGAGCGGATTATCCTGAATACGAGAACAGACATAAACTTGATTGCCCACTTGAATAGGAATTAATAGCACATCTACCAAGGACTGGACACTTAGACGACAGTCGTTAATAGTACTACACTGATTGAGATTCGTGTCCGTAACGAGCCTGCTTACTGACTAACGACTACTCTATTCAGAACCATGAAGACCTAAGCAGATGTTGTATATTACCGTCCTTTTCAAGATCCAACCTATACACAGACATGTTGCTTATGCATTCTGTAATGCAAGGATAGACTAGTTAACCACCGAGCTAGTTCTGGAAGTTCAATGAAGTCGGGGAACGAACCCCCTAAGGCCCGCAGCATCTAACGGCACCACGATTATCACGTATATTGCTACTCCTCAGTCCACTGCGCCACCCTAACTCTTAAACACTCCCACGCGTCCTAATACGGCAAAGGCAGAATCAGCAGCACACCAGTAACTTTTGTGAATACTGAAGACCGTAAACGGGGTGGCCCCGTAGTGCAGTGGATTAGTCGCCGGTTTCTGTTACACTCGTTGTTGGTTTTTATCAGTAGTTGATTCAGCCCCAATGCTTGAATCTTGATAAGTGTTACTCGGATTCGTTTATCCACGCAACCTGTTCACTCATCAACAAGGCAGGAGTCGTCGTATGAAGTTTTCCAACTTTATTCAGCGTACATCAACAACTGCATACAATCGCTCAATCGCTTTTTCTACTTTCTCTCTCTTTTTTCTACACAGTGCCTCAATTATATAGTTCTTTTTTTCTACATTCGAGATAACGTTAGAACGTTCCAGCGTGACGCATTACAACCAATCAAAATAAACTTCGTCATCACTGTCTTACGTCATACAACTTTCTTCATCATAAAAGAATCTCTCAGCTTCTATTAGATCTATCTAGATGCTTCGATCAATGGTAAACAAGTAACCCCACAAGATTCTCCAGTAATATCAACCAACGAAAATTATCAACATTATAACAAGCTTCTTCTAACAACAATGCAAAATTAAATCAAAGGTAAATACACTTTGTTATTGAATGCTTTGCAAAACAAAACGATCAGATCTATCGTGCGCGCCTCACACGTACTATCGTGCGCGTTTCAACGTAAGTTTCCTATGCCGAAGGTCGCGGGTTCGATTCTCGCAAGAAGCGAACATAATTATGTGACTTAGTTTCGGGACTGTTCAGGTCACCGAGCATTTTCTTCGGGTACTCCGGTTTCCTCCCTCCCTTAAAAATTATATTGGATGCAATCTAAACATTTCACAAATAAAAATTCGATTTCCTTTCCGTCTTCTAACAGCGAACTGCCTTTACATCACATGTTTAAGTGATGAATGTGCGTTTGTTGTGTATGTAGGATTGTCGGTTACATGTGAGCGTGTATGTTGGTTATAGATCGCCGCGATTTCAGTCTGATTTAGGAATAAGCCACGTAAAGCATCCATTATTATTATTATGCTGTCATCTGGACCAGGGGAGTCCTATTTACACGGTGTCAAGACATCCGTCTCGTAAAACACAAGGGATATGCATGCGTGATCATAGTCTTGTGCTCTCTTACTAAAGACCCCAATACATATACAATGATATATATTGTTCCCGTATGGCAATAACGATCCATAGATAAGAATCCACACAACGCTTTTACAGAGCGAACAACTAATATTCATCATGATAAATTACTAGTAATATGTGCATGAAGAGCATCAAGAGATGGCTTCTTTAACAAACCCAAAGGGACCAATTAGCGTGGTGAAAATGTCTTATCATTTCGATGAAAAATACTTTAATAAAACAACCAACCAGCATGGTGAATTACAAAACTATGAGCGCGAACAGGAATCAGATAGTCCTCGGAAGGACACCAATAAAGTATTTTAACGAATATGCATGCTAAGGTCTACGACGGAGCATGCGAGTCAACACGTATGCAGTGTAAGGATTGTATTTTAATTCTTTGACTAAAAACTCGAAGATCAAAATACAGCAGAATTCAACTTGTTACTTATTTTTTTGCAAAACTTGGTTATTTATTCAATTCTGCAAACTTGTTTGCATCCTCCTTCTATATCTCATAATACACCTTCCAATTCAGTACCGTATACTCGTCAAATGCAGTTACAAAAGATCTTTTGCAATATTATTCATAAATTCGGAGAACTTATCAGTAACCTTTAGGTGTCCCCTCAATAAGCTGAACAAGACTCGCAGTCTGTAAGAAGAACACAACACAACACAACACATGACTTCTTCCTGATATGGCTCTCTGCATTAATCAGAATCACGGATCTGCACTTTTAAATATTGCTGCCGACGTGGAATGAAAAAGGCACCGCTAGGCTTTACTGATAATATTTATTGCTTTCAACTCTTGTTAAAGTTGATTCTACAAGAATACGATTCTTCTTGCGATCTAAAAGAAATCTTTATTTCAGTTCTTTTATTTAACAGACCTGCCTACCTCAAAAATGTTTTGTCAGTACACCAGGTACTTCAAAACCAGATTTTGGAAATCATGACCAGATTCTGACTTTCGGTACTTATATAAACAGTCGTTATTTTACGTGAACCAAAATAATGATAATAAATAAATAAATAAAAATATAGAACTGTGTAAATTTATTGTCATTATTCACCTTAATTTGCTCTTAGCTAAATTTTCATATATTATTACACACGTAAAATAAATCAAGAAAAAATACACTGTTATATAAATTTATTGTTTAAAAAATAGGGTGCTTAATTCAAAAACAATGCAAAAGTGTTAGGCCACCACATCAACATAATATGTGATAATGATCTACTTGTATTTTTTTTCAAATCATGCATGTATGCACTTTTCAGCTGCTGCAGTTCTTCTTTTGTGAAAGAGCTTTCAGGTCTGAACTTCACCATCAGTGCTTCAACAGCGTCTTTGCCCGTACTGGACCTACTGTCAGTGCACGTTTGACATATGCATCTAAACACCCTCTCACAAGCAGCACTGCTGTGTGGGATGGTGCAGAGTCCCAGCATAAACTGGCACAGTTGCAAAAGCTGAGGGTGTTTTTTTGCTGACCTGCACCCAAAATTCATCCACCTGCATGCCCACCAATCCCTTGACATCAGTTGACTGATACTCCGAGAATTGCTCCTCAATTTGTTCAGATGTTGTATTTGGTGGAAAGAGTGCAGGGGATCGCTTCATAAAAAAGCGTAGATCTTGGGAAGATGCAGTCAACTGAGCTGAAGGACAGATGATACTGCAGTGCTGGAGCAAAGGGTCAGTGAGGGTCAGTTTCAGGAGAAGATAGCTGCAAGTTTCCTCAAAGTATGCACGCACTGAAGCATAGAACTCTGCAATACGTTCAAATTTTAGGTTGTAGTCTTTTGGGACTATCAAGCATTTTCCTTGCCTGATCATCAACCAGCAGGTCTTCATCAGCTACCAAACAAGGCCATTTAAAAAATATAAGAAACCAGAAATGTCTGCTTTCGTTTCACTCATACACGCTTGGATGAACTCGCCACCTCAACATCTGAATCGTCATCTGTTGTTTCATTAATTCTTTTCTCCATGACAATTAAATATTTGCAGAGTATACACTTGAAAAACACAAGGCTATTCAATGAGTTATAGTTTTCTGGCGCAAATTATTTAGCTTCCGCTTCCGGTTAAGTGTACTTTTTACCGAAATCGGAAAAAAAATGTTTTCTTTTGGGGAGGGGGGGGGGGGGGGCGATTTTCGTATTTTTTATAAAGAGATCGTAACAGCATACTCGAAGTCAAAATATCGGAAAAATACGGCGAAATACGGACGGGCAAGCAGGTCTGATTTAATGTTCGAATTTGTTTTTACTAAAGATTACAGTTATTTTTGTAAAGCCTTTTAAACTGTCGCGATTGAAATAACACTGCTCCTGCTGCTACTACTCCTTCTGCTGCTACTACTCCTATTGCGGCTTCTACTACTACTACTACTACTACTACTACTACTACTACTACTACTACTACTACTACTACTACTACTACTACTACTACTTACTACTACAACTTACTACTACAACTTACTACTACTACTACTACCAAAGACAAAAAAAAATGTTTCCGAAATATCCCACCAGATTTCACAATAGCTCTCCTTTGTACGATCCACAATGAGTAGCGCTTGGCTGAGCTCGATCCACAAGAAATCCCGCGTACCTGAGCTCTAACACCAACAAGCCTTTGCCATCTTGTATTTATCAACAGTTTAAAAACTTAAATCAAACCTTTAACACTAAAAAAGAAGGGCTATATTAATAGTAACTCGACAATCGCCTCAAACACAACACTAGACAGACACCACAGCTATTCGCAAATGTCATTTAAAAAAAATAGTATTGACTAACAGTCAATTGCAGAATCGGCCCACAAACTCGCGTAGACTGAGAGTTAAAATAAACTTTAAAAAAAGATTTGCGAACTATTGCCCATGCCTACTATACACTCTTTCATCAGTCCGCCTTAAGGCTCCATGTTATGTATCAACGATCATGCGATGATCAATGGTGAACATTCATTTAAAGTTGACGTTTGTAAGTTGTTCGCAAACAGATGAACGCTCCGTGTTTTTTTTTTTTTCAACGCGCTTTCACACCAAAGCAACCTCTCATCGTTGATCGCCTCAGTTCGTACCCATTGACGACTTTTTAATGCCCTGGTCTTCTTTGCGGGTGCGGGGACTTTTACACACCACATGGTAGTATGAAACGGGATATCAAACGCTGTGGCAATTTCTCTTTATTTCTCTATGTACAAATGCAATCCGTAACATTAGCTCATGATGAACAATGGCACTAAAATAAAAGACATCTATTGTTGATTTGGTAAGTGGTTGTTATTCTTCCTGGAAAGGTTACAATCCATGTAGACACAAGTCATCATTTATCGCTTCATAATAAGGTCAGCTTACTCACATTCTTAATTCATCTCTCCGTACTCACTACCCAACAAACATCTGTATAAATCCACATCTAAAAGATGCTGTCGCAAGAAACCATGATCATCATAGGTTGCAATGTGTGTTGCGGTATGTTGAGGTGTGTTTGCGTTACATTAAAGTTAGAGGTGCAAATCACCTTATACCAACACCCAATAATCCCAATACAGAAGTTTCAAATGTTATTTTCTACACGTGTTGTACGCATCACAGAATGTGAGAGAATACTTGAAAAGATTCATAATACAGCAATAAATGATGAGGAAAAAATAATAAAACAAGGTAACAAGATCAGAGAAGAAAAAAAATGACGAAAAAAAGAAGTAAGAGCAAGGAGAAAAATTGCAAAAGACAAAAAACAAGTTCAAAAACAAGGACAAAAATTGCAAAAGACAAGAAACAAGTTAAAATACAATTGCGTCCAAATACCAGACTTGGAAATTGCACGTACTACACTCTCAAAATCAAAGTATCAGTACTCTCTCTCTCTCTCTCTCTCTCTCTCTCTCTCTCCCTCCCTCCCTCCCTCTCCCCCTTCCTCTTCCTTCTTACCTCTTCTCCTCTACCCTCCTTCTCTTTAGTATACCATTCCCTTCTACTCTCCTTTCTCCTGTGTCCATGAGTGGGTGTGTGCGTGAGTGTTTTGTTTTGGGGTTTATTAAACGATGATATGTGGAAAATGTACTAAACTACAAACGTTATGTGTACAATTAAACACGTAAAGTATGTACGCATTTTTGAGCTGCATGGTTTTATCACCCCCGTTGGGGTGCCGGGGGTTTCAGTATAAATAGTATCCCCACTTTCTGGAAATTTAGTGCTTTAAATTCCCACTGTTGCTGTCTTCCTCATTTACTCTTTCCCGTTCCTGCTCTGTTCTATCACTCTGCTATACTATCTTCTTCTTCGGTAGATCAATGACCTACCTTTTTTCTTGAAAACTCTTCCTGGACAAGACTCCTTGTTTGTGTATGAGGTCTGTTGGATCAGTTTGGGAGTGTTGGACGCTTTCTGCCGGGTGGTCACTAGGGCTTCCTATGATGTTATTATTTAGCAATATAGGCATTTTATATGTATATGTTTTGTTGATAATTTATAATGATGTTTGTATTCTATTTTGTTTTTGTAACCGGGGGTTCGAGTAGTTGGGGTAAAGCCTCAGCCGTCCCCTGCGTGGGATGTCTTTATTGTAAAGTGACTGGCCGGTGGAGGGCATTCAATTTTCCCACTAGGGTTGTTTCAGCAGATCTTTTATGCGGATCGGGGGTTGTCCGGTCCTGATTTGGCTCGGAAGAGTCCGCTGGACCTAAAGCAACAATCAATCAATCAATCAATCAAGCATGGTTTTATCAATAAGTATGCTATTTTTACATCTGAAAGCTACAGCGCTTATCAGTTAGGTATGATTAAGGCTTTGAGTAGCGATGTTTTAGTTGCGTATGAAGTTATGTTGGGTGATTTGGCTTGTCTGTCTTTAAATAACAAAACAATCAGACCGGAATTTTATAAATTTTATTAATTAGTAACTGTGTACATATATTTAATTTTACAAAGAGCGATATAAAGCTGACACTGTGTACATGGCATGAACGATGAGTTGAATGCAGTTGTATGTGCATGTTAATGTGGTTGTATTGTTATTTTATAGTGATAACTGTGTTGTCATATCCTGCTTTTAGTCTTTAGTGTAAATAGGCGCATTCCTCCTTCACCTTAAATGGAATAAAACAGCATCTCCAAGTCTTTCTCTCTTCTTATCGACCACGTAATGTGGGAATCAGGTAATCAGCACAACGGGGTGTGAGTATAGGTGGTGCAGGGGGAAAGAGGGGAGGGGGTGTGAAAGGATCTAATCCGTGCCAATGACTCATTAATAATTCAAAAGATCTCGCGCCTGTTGCTGTGATAAGGAAAGGCCGAGGGCAAACAGTAACGAGGAGAAAGGTTGCCCAAACAAAATGGTCTTCAACAGTGCAGTTTTCCTTTTTAGTTCATCTACATAGAACAGTAACACTTTCACAGCTCTGGTCTCACTTCAATTGTTCGTTTTATTTGTAAACGCAAATTAATTTCCGGTTCGCCCCTGCCAACAAACTAACAGTAATATGCAGTTACGAAGAGAAAGGTTGGAAATAAAACAAACAAACAAACGAAACAAACAAACACCCAAAAAACGAAGTAATCGTACAGTGCATACTTTCTCTTAAGTCATCTACATAGAACACTATTTTAAAGTCCAACTTGAATTTTGTGTGTAAACGATGAAGAAATTTATCTTTCGTAGCCCTTGGCCTTTGATGGAAAATAAGTTATATTTCTGAGACTTCTTGTTGTTGTTGTTCAAAATACCTGTGTGTGTCTCAATCGCAAATATCACATTACAAATTGGTCTTTATCATCTTGGTAAAACAAAAGGTTAATAAAACAACCAAGCAATGAATTATCACATCAAAACAAAGAAACAACAACAAGTTGATTGATTGATTGATTTATTGTTGCTTTAGGTCCAGCGGACTCTTCCGAGCCAAATCAGGACCGGACAACCCCCGATCCGCATAAAAGATCTGCCGAAACAACCCCAGTGGGAAAATCGAATGCCCTCCACCGGCCAGTCACCTTACAATAAAGACATCCCACGCGGGGGACGGCTGAGGGTTTACCTCAACTACGCGAACCCCCGGTTACAAAAACAAAATAGAATACAACCATCATTACAAATCATCAACAAAAACGTATACATATAAAATGCCTATAGTGCTAAATAATACAATCATAGGAAGCCCTAGTGACCACCCGGCAGAAAGCGTCCAACACTCCCAAGCTGATCCAACAGACCCCATACACAAACAAGGAGTCTTGTCCAGGAAGAGTTTTCAAGAAAAAAGGTAGGTCATTGATCTAGCGAAGAAGAAGATAGTATAGCAGAGTGATAGGACAGATCAGGAATGGGAAAGAGCAAAGGAGGAAGACAGCGACAGTGGGAATTTAAAGCACTAAATTTCCAGAAAGTGGGGGTACTATTTATACTGAAACCCCCGGCACTCCAACGGGGGGGGGGGGGGGGGGAGGACTGTTGCCGCAGTGAAACTGTCATGCCTACAAAGGCAAGACAGGTTTTCAACTGGGGCTTTTACTTTTCCCTTTATAGGTTAGAACAATCTACAGTGACAAGATTGCTCATGACCCCAAGGGGTACAACAACAAGTACACTTTTTATCCCTTAAAGACAATACTAGTAGCTTACCACCAGACTACCAGGCTCCAGTCTCCTTTAACTCTATATACCCAGTAATAAACAGTTAAGAGAAAAAGAAAACAACAGACAAACATCATATATTAGATTAGATTAGACAGACAGACAGACAGACAGAGACAGATAGAGGCAGACAGACAGACAGACAGACAGACAGATAGATAGATAGATAGATAGATAGATAGATAGATAGATAGATAGATAGATAGATAGATAGATAGATAGATAGATAGATAGATAGATAGATAGATAGATAGATAGATAGATAGATAGATAGATAGATAGATAGATAGATAGATAGATAGATAGATAGATAGATAGATAGATAGATAGATAGATAGATAGATAGATAGATAGATAGATAGATAGAAAAATCAAAGTGGTTGAGAAGTATTATCTGTTGGGAAGTATGGTTTTGTTCTCGTTTGTATGTTTTTGTCCGATTGAAAAAGACATGAAGTCCTTTCCAGGATAGCAAGACAACTGCTGCCTTGACAAGACTGAAGCTCATTTAGAAAGACAGGGCCTTCAATCTACACTCAAAGGTAAGGTTGCTGCGCTCCCTTGTCATCTCCATCTTCCTATGCTCTTGCGAAACATGGACCCTCACAGCTGACCTACAACGAAGAATACAAATCATGGAGATGAGGTGCTACAGAAGAACACTTCTAGGCACTTCCTATACCCAGCACATCACCAATAACGAAGTCCGACAGACCATCACACAAATCACTGGACAACACGATTTCTTGCTCACAGTGGGGAAGAAACGGAAACTCCGATCAAATTGTAGGTATGAAACATTCAGTAAATGATGTTTCTTAAGTGTGTGCTGTTTTTGTTAAAGGAAGTGGACTTGTTGCTTTCTGGACATGTTCGTTTCTTCTTAAGAAAAAATCTATTATTAATCAAGAATTAAACAAATATTGCTTTATTATTTGTACCACCTCTTTAAATGGCTTCCTACGTTTTCATAATTCTATCTATTCATCAGCTTGAACCTACTTTTTTGAGTATTTTAATTCCATTCAGTGAGGAAGTCAATTCGTTCGTCCTGGATCTTGAATACAATCACCATTACATTCCTAGAATGGAAGTTTTCCATTTGTCGATGTATAATTTTCTACATTTCATAGCTTCTCAACCTCGACACGTTCCGTACCAACATCATGCATGTTCAGTTCGAATGCTTTACTTGTCTAATAGTTATTTCTAAAAAAAATATAATAAATACTTCTATATAATTTCTTAGAATGCAATTACATCTTTCGCTTCTGGAATTTTTATTATCGTCATATAATTTTACATAAAGTCGCATTTTGTCTCTGGCAATTTTGTAAAACTCTAATTTGTTTTTTCCTTTTGTTTATCCGAGCAGCCAATGTTCAAATTCCTGCAATAATGAATCGCTAATTTTCTCTTGACAATTTAGTTACTCTGCTTTACTTTCTAAGTCTTTCCTTCAATTTGCAAAATCTTTAATTATTTATACCTTCATCTGTGGACAACGTAATTTTTTTAAATTGACTTTAAATAATATGCCTCAATTGTTCATTTTAATCAGGAAATTGACAAGATATTGACAAGAAATTTAATAAGAAAAAGTCATATTTGATCCCAACATCATTTTTGCACTGAGCGACGTCGTGATCATTAACACAATATGAATTAACGCTCAGGGGAGAGCTGTTGTAAACACCCCCGTTGGGGTGCCGGGGGTTTCAGTATAAATAGTATTCCCACTTTCTGGAAATTTAGTGCTTTAAATTCCCACTGTCGCTGTCTTTCTCATTTGCTCTTTCTCATTCCTGCTCTGTTCTATCAATCTGCTATACTATCGTCTTCTTCGCTAGACCAGTCTCATACCTTTTTTCTTGAAAACTCTTCCGGGACAAGACTCCTTGTTTGTGTATGAGGTCTGTTGGATCAGCTTGGGAATATTGGACGCTTTCTGCCAGGTGGTCACTAGGGCTTCCTATGATGTTATTATTTAGCAATGTAGGCATTTTATATGTATGTGTTTTGTCGACAATTTATAATGATGTTTGTATTCTATTTTGTTTTTGTAAACGGGGGTTCGATAAGTTGGGGTGAAGCCTTAGCCGTCCCCTGCGTGGGATGTCTTTATTGTAAAGTGACTGGCTGGTGGAGGGCATTCAGTTTTCCCACTAGGGTTGTTTCAGCAGATCTTTTATGCGGATTGGGGGTTGTCCGGTTCTGATTTGGCTCGGAAGAGTACGCTGGACCTAAAGCAACAATTATATAATGTAATGTAATGTAATGTAGCTGTTGTAAACACATGATAAATCTTAATGCGCGATTTGCCGAAGATGTGTGTGCACCAAACGCACTGATATTCACCAAAGTGTGCATCAGTGTGAGCCAGTGTTGGCAATTAGTCGATAATGTGCTCCTGATGTGCTCACTATTTTCAAACTCTGGATCATGATATTAAACACTTTCATATTGTTCGTTTTTGAGCACGTGCAGAACATAGGGGAATGGAAAGAGGGTGGAGGGGGGGGGGCATATTCGATATTATCGCACACATTTTGTCATGTTTGCTCATTAGTACGGTAGACATTACCCATATGCAATTTTAATGCAATGGAATCCCTAAATTCATATCACAAAGATGGAAGACATCGAGGCAGATTTTGCGTAATCGGCAACTTTTGCACCACTGTACACAATTTCAGCAATTAATGACCGCCGAATACGAGAACCCGGCAGCGCCCTGCCTATTCCGCGTAATCGGCCACCTTAATTCAGGAATACATCTATACCGTATCAGGACACTTTCCCCCTGGACCTTTTCCCCCCGACTGTTTCCCCACGAATTTTTCCACCCGGATATTTTCACCCTTTCCCCCTCCCGTAACCCCCCCACCCCCTCATCCTCCCTGGGACTCTTTCCCTTCGTTACAATTTTCAAGATCAACTTACAAAATCACAATACTGTGACGGAAAGAAATGACAGCTTGCATGCGCCTATGAAATTTTTTCTTGGACTCGGCAGGGGAACTCACTCACGCTAAACATTGCCACCCTTTTTACAAATTGGTCGCACATTTGTATTATATCATCTGCTTACGAAATGAGACAAAGGGTGTATTATTAAACTTAACAACAGTCAAAGATAAAGCTTCAATAACTACTTGTCAAACTTGTTATTTTACTCAAATCTACCCCCAACCTACTACTACTACTACTACTGCTACTGCTACTGCTACTACTACTGCTACTGCTGCTGCTACTACTACTACTACTACTACTACTACTACTCTCTCTCTCTCTCTCTCTCTCTCTTATACACACAGTTGACCGCGATAAAAAGAGAGACCGGTCCTCGGTTTTCTGTTTTTTTTTTTTTTTAAAAACGTTTTTACTAAGGGTAGATTTCTTCCTATCCTATCCTATCCCGTAACTCGAAAGTCGTTGGGGCACCACAGATGATCGTTTAACCAACGTACTCCACCTCTCTCTGTCCTCAGCAATCCTCATGGCTGGTAGATTTCTTCGCACAATTATTAATAGGAATATTGTATTCTTTGCGATATAGGTAGCGTTTGTACCCACGACGGGTAAATAAGACACAAAATGCGACGGGTAGCGAAGAAGAGGAAAGTGTGCAAATGTACTTGGCTGCATTGCAATCACTTGCAAAGCTACGCAATTTTGATGGGTTTGTGTCCAGAGCCTTGAGAGAGACACAATGATCAAGGTTGTAAATGACTAACAATCCAAAAGAAAATCCGGGCTGTACCGGATGCTGAACTGACACACGAACAGATGTGGAATGAAGTCCTTTCAATATTTGTAAAATTTCTTTATGATAATTTCATATCTAATTTGCAGTGATTTGTTAAAACAATTTCCAGATTTTAAAAAGGGCACTAGTTTGTTAAAAATAAAGTAATTGTTTTCATTTATTTATTCTATGCTATATGCTCAGTGATTAAAGAAAGAATTATTATTTTCTTCATTATCATTTTATCTTTCTGTAATCCATACATTTTTCTCCTGCCTGGAGTGTGGTCTCTAAGTACAGTTACCGAAGTTTAACATGAGAATAACTGGAGTGAAAATATGTTCTAACGTGAACAATTTGTCACATTTATTTAATCATACCACTACTGCTTCCTCTCTAAAAACACTGTGAGGACAACTCTCCTCTCACATCAACTAAAATGCGCGAGTGGCAGAAAACTAAGTTTAATTGTGGACGTCAGTAGCAAAACGGTCACTCCATTAACACGGGGGGGAATTCTGACTCAAAACAGCAACTGTAAGTGTTCGAGCAGTATTAACACGTTCACGTCTCACGTCTATATTATTCTCATACCAGAATATAGGAGTATTTCAGGAGTTATGATATCTTTGCAACTACTTTGATCAGCAACTTATGTTTCGAATTGGGATGGCACCCGACACTTCCGCATAATGCCAAGAATGGTACAAAGTGCATACGTTAATTGTATATTTCATGAAGGAGGATCAATGCTGCATATATTTTCACATGCATTTGAACCAGAATCAGTTCTCCTTACATACACTATTTCCTTTTCAATGTAAAAAAAACACAAGTATTTTTCATGAAAAAGCAGACATGAATTCTCAGCACTCTGTCTCATAGCTTGATTGTGGACATATACGTGTACATGAAATATAAATATGTTATGTGTTTATATACATATACATATATATAAAATATAAATGTTTAATTAATTAAATAATTAATTAATTTATTTATTTATCTATTTATTTATATATATTATTTTTAATAGTTGTATTGCTTCTTGCCAAAACTCGAGGTTACCAATTTTTAACACTTCTGAGTGTTCAACATTCGGCATCAAGTTCTAAAATAATATTCATGTGCAGACGCATAATGTTGAGTTATATGCACCATTACTTATCTGCACTTTTCAGATTATAGATTTAAATCATTCATTAAATATCGCGCAGGTGATGTTAATGCAAATGAGTATTGCTTAAATACATCATTTGCACATCTACTTGTGTCCCACTATGCCTTAGACGTGCGGTTGATATACCCAAGAAATGTTCATCAAATGCGCAATCTGAGCCGTGGAGTGAGTAACATTTCATGCGCACATCAACCTCACTTCTTCTGCACATGTACACTTTTTAGCCCTTTATGTCCCATGTTGGGCACTCAGAAGTGTTCCCCAATTGGTAACATGGATTTTGGCCAAAAACGTGTGCGAATTTCAACACATGCATACACTTATTCTTACATAATTAGACTTTACACTGTCATTACATTACATTACATTACATTACATTACATTACATAATTGTTGCTTTAGGTCCAGCGGACTCTTCCGAGCCAAATCAGGACCGGACAACCCCCAATCCGCATAAAAGATCTGCTGAAACAACCCTAGTGGGAAAACTGAATGCCCCCCACCAGCCAGTCACTTTACAATAAAGACATCCCACGCAGGGGACGGCTGAGGCTTCACCCCAACTTATCGAACACCCGTTTACAAAAACAAAATAGAATACAAACATCATTATAAATTATCAACAAAACACACACATATAAAATGCCTACATTGCTAAATAATAACATCATAGGAAGCCCTAGTGACCACCTAGCAGAAAGCGTCCAATATTCCCAAGCTGATCCAACAGACCTCATACACAAACAAGGAGTCATGTCCCGGAAGAGTTTTCAAGAAAAAAGGTAGGAGACTGGTCTAGCGAAGAAGACGATAGTATAGATTGATAGAACAGAGCAGGAATAAGAAAGAGCAAATGAGAAAGACAGCGACAGTGGGAATTTAAAGCACTAAATTTCCAGAAAGTGAGGATACTATTTATACTGAAACCCCCGGCACCCTAACGGGAGATTTACACTGTCGCAAAGTGTTCTATTTAAAATGTATTCTATTTAAAAACAACCCCAAACCCCAAAAGTGAGCAAACCTAAACACAAGTACAGCACTTTTTATGTTCACTTTTTTTTCTAATGGAATCTCATTCACATTGAGATCCACTAGATACGAAACTACCTCAAGAAACCGAAGCCAACGCCACTGTAGTTAAAACAATTCTAAACACAACCGTTGTAGCTATACAAACCACTGCACTCAAATGAAAAAGCTGCGTAGAGTAGCGTAGTATGGCGTACCCTTTGTCAGCTGAATGAGTGCAGCAATTAATTTTTACTTCAAAACCTTGTTACCGACTTGTGGCGCAATCCTTCAACGGTAAAAGTAGCCTCACCCTTTGGCCACGAACAAGCACACAAATGTGAAACTATGTAATATCTAAGAATAAAAAAAAATAAAACTACAGCAAGACAACACTGGAAGAAGGAAAAGGCTCGATACAACCAAGCGGGCAAAACTGTACAGTATCTATACAAGACCAAAAGAAACACTTTCGCTTCAGAAAACTTAAAGAACAAATCCCGAAACAAGCAGCCAGCTCAGCCCAAATGCGATTCTGAAACAAGATGAGAACGCATGACATCGTTTCGAATAATTATTATTCTGCGCCGCGCTGCGGAATTGCGAATGCATAAGAGGACAATTACAACAGAAAGACCGCAGAATCCCCCTCCACCCCACCCATCCCCTCCACACAAAAAATAAATAAAAAATAAGGCGGCATGGACATCATAGAAGAAACATAAGAGTCACTGGAATGTAAAGTTATACACGCAACAAACAAACCTGCATTTAAAGTTCCACGCACAATGAATACCGACTGTTTTTTATTTCAAAGTTACACAAAAACATCAATGTCGTACTTAGTGTTGTGGACAAGGAAAGTGTATTCTAACATTGGTTTGTATAACAAAACGCACAGAAATATTAAAGCATAATATGTATTTTGGTAAGCAATTGTAATATGTGCGTGTGTGTGTTTGTGTGTGTGTGTGCACGCGCGCTGGAACACTGATGCCTATCCTATCCTATCCCATTACTCGGAGGTCGTAGGGGCACCACAGATGATAGTTTAACCAGCGTACTCCATCTTTCCCTGTCCTCAGCAACCCTGATTGTTTCGCTCAGTGTCAAACCAGTCCATTCTCGAATGTTGTCCTCCCACCTCCTTTTTCGGTCTCCCTCTTCTTCTACCACCCTGCACTGTGCCTTGCAGGATGGTGTTTGCAAGACCTGAGGATCTGGTGACGTGGCCATACCATCAGAGTTTCCGTTTTTTCACCACTGATGTAGATCCCTATAAAATCTAACAAAATAACTTGCGTTTTATTCCCCTAAGCACCAATAAATGATGCAATATCAACAGTTATAACGCACGAGCAAACCAAGCCCTGGTATTGCAACACTCTAATTTGACTTTCAAATGTCCATCTCTGGCAGCCAAAATGCTTTATTTACCTATCATTCTCAGACGATGTGGAGTGAAAAGCACACACAAGAACGTAAATAATGCGAAAGAATATTGCAGCTGAGCAAACCATTGCAGCCTTTTAGACAGGTTTAGACGGATGTCCTTCGGCTTATTGTTTTGGGTCATCATTCTCATGCTCCGCCATCTTTTTTCTTCTTCTTTTCCATCTTCTTCAGTTCCTTCTTCTCCTTTGTTTGCTTTTGTCTGTTTAACAAAATGCAATGTTACATGCAAGACAGTAACTTGAATGGATCATTCTACAGTGTGAATATTATTTATTATCTTTCCCGTGAAGACTTACATTATTGTTTGAATTTGGCCTATCATCATCTGTCATTCAATCCGTTAACATACATAAATAACAAATATTCTTTAATATGCTTGGGTTAGTAAATTCGACAGCGATCTGTCACTACAATCTTCTCTTTAAACTGCCGTCATCTACCATTCCTTCTCTCTCCCTAGTTATTTCTGGCTTTGTATTATTTCACTCGTGGTTACACAGTATTTTAAGATAGTCAACACAAATTCAGTTGTGGTTTGTGCACGGAAAACCATGAATGTACCAACGTATTACAATGTAGTACTTCCTACCACCGTAGCTCAATTGGTAGAGCGCTCGCCTGGCACATCGATGATCCAGGTTCGAATCCCGTGGTGGGCGATATAAAATGTGGCCATTTTCACTGTCCATTTTAGCAGTATGATTGCTTTGGTGGTTCAGTGTGTTGATTCAGGTCCCTACCCTTGCTGTGATGGTTATCCCCGTCTGCCATATCGCCAATGGTGGACGTTAAACTTTAATATTCATACAATGTGGTACTTATATCTGGACTAACAAAGACCAACCTCAAAGTAACACAAACACTTTATCCAACAATGTAGGAACAACCCCCTGGAAAGAATTCCTATTCACGATGTTTGATGTTTCTACTATCTAACAACTCTCAATAGTTATTATTCCTTTGCAACCTGAAACTGTTCAGCCTACGTTTTGGCCCGACCTAACAAACGAAACAACGTCCAGCAACTTGCACATTCCAATCATTCGTACTACGAAGAAGACATTTTTTCTGTTCCTCTGCACTCATAGTGTGTGGCTATGGTCGTGGAAAAAAAATGTTTTTACACTTTCGTAACCGCACTGATACCCGTGGTGAACGAAACGCTTTTATTGTTTCAAACCTACGGAGATTGTAGAATGACATTGACATTGACCAGAGACAGCAGTAATAATCCTTCCACAACGCAAAAACACTGTAACCCTTTCCTAATATAAGAGTAAATCCGAGTAGTGTTAAGCTACACGCGTGCTCATAGTGTGTGATAATTATTTTGCTGGAGTTCCTAATTTCCAACTCTGCCAAGTTTTCGGCGTTAAAATGTTTGTTATTTGGTAGAGAGAAGAAAAAAATCGTTAATAATTCTTGCGCAAGACATGTGCGCGCGTGTATTCGCAGGCGCGCGCCTCTCTCTCTCTCTCTCTCTCTCTCTCTCTCTCTCTCTCTCATCTATTGTTTTGCCTACACAATCTCTTGCGCTCGCCCACAAATCTTGTGTAGACATATTTAGCGCAATCAAGTTACGTGATGCATTCTTGGACGACTTCTTGGCCGGATCAGTTTTCTCATTATTGTTAAGAGTACTCGGATTTATAATAAAGTAACACATTAAATTAAAATAAACATCACTAATACCCAACGAAACGAAATCAAAGCAAACAAAAATAAAATACTTTATTTATTTTTTTTAATTATTTTTTTATATACAGCAATTGACTTACATACACAGTTGTTTTAGGTCCAGCGCACTCTTTCGAACCAAATCAGGACCAGATTGTTTATATATATCCTATTCATGTAGCAAGGTTTAAATCTTATAATACACCCACATAACAAATTCACAGTTAATTTAATTTGGTTGACCGAACCATTCATATCATGCACAGTTGAATAACTTGTGAGATAACTTTCCATTCATTATTCCATTCTTGTATTTATTTATATTCATTATAATAGTTTCAGGATATAAACATAATGTATTATATTTAATAGTATTAAATTACTCGGAGGAGAAGCTACATAAGGATATATGGTTTATGTTTGTATACAGAAGTGAGCTATTTTTAAAAAAAATCACATGATGCTCATGATAAAATTCTATTAAAACGAGCAATGGCATCGTAGGCCAGCTGCTTTCATAATGAAAAGCATTTATCATAGTTAAGGGAAGCAAATGTAGTCATAACACTATACTAGTACATGTAATACAATAATAATAATAATAATAATAATAATAATAATAATAATAATAATAATAATAATAAAATTAATAATAATAATAATAATAATAATAATAACAACAACAACAACAACAACAACAACATCAATATTAATAAAGTCGTAGATATTGACTGATTGCAGTGTTGTACAACACACACACACACGCACACACACACACACACACACACACACAAACACGCGCACACACAAAGCATGGTAAAATGGGATGTATAAAATAAAATGCGCAGCAAGACAGTTGAATACACAAACACCAACACAATACTACGAAGACAATCTGGCATAGTTTTCATTCAGCAAGAAGATGGCGGCAGGAATGAAAGCGTTTTTGTTCCTAAATGTGTCTTTTGGAGCGAGCACAGAGGAATCTTCGTTTAGAAGGAAGAAGTTCAAAAAGGAGAGGGGATGGGTTGGGTCACTCTGAATACTAACTGCCTTGCTGAGGGCTCTGTTATTGAGCAGCTGTTCCCGAGGCACCTGCTTCTTGCCAACTATCTTGCTGCACACATTGACAGTGCCAGGCAGAGTTTCTGCTCTTCACACTGTGTGTCATGTACCAACAGATAAATGAAAATGTTACATGTAGGATTGATTCTACAAAAGCATGATAACAAAGTTCTATCGTTTTACTAGACACCATCAAGGACCTTAGCTGGTATAGTATGTACATTCTTTTTTTGGAACTTTTGAAATTCACTTCAGCATTATTTTAAAAAGTCAGCTTGTCGTCTAGGCCTATTACATTGCCAATAGACCGGTACCCCTCGACTCTTTCCACAATCTCACCTTAGCTGGAGAGCTACCACATCTGAGCTGTTTGTCTTATACCTATGATCATTTCTTTAGTTTTTCCTACGTTAATTTCTAGAAAATTAGCTTCACACCATTGAGCGAAAGCCTCCACACTTTTTTCATAGCTAGTAACAGTCCGATATTTCAACGAGTGCAGTGTCATCAGAAAATTTGTTGACATGCTTATCAGCTCTGTCACTGCGGCAATCGTTGGTGTTTAGTGTGAAGATAAAAGGAGAGTTCACAGTACTCAGAAGAAAAGAAGCATAAAGATATATAGACAGAGGATGAAGAGACATATTATG
The DNA here is from genome assembly GCA_036898135.1 of Oncomelania hupensis. Classification (NCBI taxonomy): domain Eukaryota; kingdom Metazoa; phylum Mollusca; class Gastropoda; order Littorinimorpha; family Pomatiopsidae; genus Oncomelania; species Oncomelania hupensis. Next base: position 60,842,091 of record CM072512.1, on the reverse strand, counting down.
GTTTAGACACTGTGGTAGAGGGGGAGGAGGACAGAGAGGAACAAGTAGAGCGAAACCTCACGCATGAAGTCTGTGCGCGGTCACTGAGGAAGACTACCACCCACAAATTGAGATAGGGGTTGATGTTCACAGCATTCAGTTTTACCACAAGTAGATGAGTTTGTACAGTGTTGAAAGCTGAAGAAAAAACAACAACAAACATAATTCTAACATAAGGTCCACCTTGTTCTATATGTGAGTGAGAGTAATGGAGAATGGAAAGAACTGCATGCATCCTTCACTCGTAACAGCACGAGACCAGCGTCTGTTGACATTAAACTGTATTTAAATGATCAACACAACATACAATGAAGGACGGATGATTGATCAAAAGGGAAATCTTAAGAGCAAAACGCAGTCCTCGACCTACATGTCCTCACAAAACAAAGCAAGTGCGGCGCAGTTAGACCCGTTTTAAACATGCTTAAAAACAAGATCTTCTCCGATATACACCAAATTGCCTTTACAAGATTTTCACATCAGATAAATGGGTGTGAATATTTTAAAAGACGCCCTTGAAGGCAACGCATTTATGAACATTCACGCCCTTCATAACATACAGGATAGTTTCGTATTCTTGTTGTTTTGCTGTTGTTTTCATACGCCGTGGCTAAGATTTTACATCATAACTTTGAGAGTGGGGCGTGATTATACAGCAGATAAATGAGGATAGCATTTAAAACTGAGTCTGGGGTAATTTGTTTTCAGACGTTTGCACTGAATAGAATGATAATAAAATAGTTTATGAATCCTCATTATTAAGGCGAAAGCTCTTCCATGGGAAAGTAAGAAAAAGAGGAAGAATAAAAAATCCTCAAGAAACAAATCATCACTAACGCTATATACTTTAAGGTATGCACAAGCTGGAGCTAAAATCCTTGACATCTAAACCTTAGGTGCGTAGCATACTTGTTGTCAAGTCAGCTTTAAACTACAGAAAACAAAAATTAATTAGAATCTTAACCTCGCTTCACTCGACTATCGCACCTGCAGGACTTTTACGTTTGCAATCGTATACACATAGTGGTAACAAGACATAATAAAGGCTAATAAAGGCATCTCGATACAGTCATTACCTGTAACTCAATCCCACAGGAACACACAATATTCCCGCTTGATTAATTCCAAACAACGCCTTGAAACATGTTTGTCACGCACCGCGGACAATAGTGACTTGAACATCGGCAAAACATTCATTGGTGTTACATATTCTAAAGGAAAAAAATATACACATCTACCACAAGAAATACCTTGAATAAACGACGTTAAATTAAAAAAAACCGCCAATTAAGTCCAGCCTAAATTATATCCAATTCAATGGGGCACACCCCTATTGCAAAACGGCATGCTCAGGGTTTTAAAAACACTGTAACTCAGATTCGTTTATCCACGCAGCCTGTTCACTCAGCAACAATGCAGGAGTCGTCGTATAAAGTTTTCCAACTTTATTCAGCATACATCAACAACTGCATACAAGATCGCTTTCCGAAAGTCACTTCCACGATCATCATCAAAAATCATCACTATCAATCACTTTTTTCACTACTCAAGCAGACACAGTGCACCACTTATATAGTCTCTCTTTAATCGAGAGAAAGTTTGAAAATCCCACCATGACGCAATAACACCCAATCAAAATAAAACTCGTCACCGGAACTATGCACTGTCTTACGTCATATTACCTTATTTAGGTTAGAAGAATCTCTTAGCTATTACTACATTTATCTAGATGCTTCGGTCGATAGTAAACAAGTAATTCTAGAAAATTCTCCAATAATATCGACCAAAGAAATTTATTAACATTATACAAAGCTTCTTCTAATAACAACGCAAAATCAAATAAAAGGTGAATACACTCTGTTATTGCTGGCTTTGCAAAACAAAACGATCAGATCTATCGAGCTCGTCTCAAACATAACAAACACTATATTTGAAAACAAATTAATGTGTCTTCTAATCCCGCATGACTGCTGGCTATATATAATACATATGGATGCATTTCAGATAACACGAACAAAATATTTCGAAAATCGCAGGCTATTGAACCCAGTCAACTGCACTACAAGTCGAGTCAAATCTGTTGTAAACAAAGACTCGAAAAACTGTATGTGACGAAGAGATTCGAATAAGAAAATTTAATTTAAAAAAAAACGGTTAAAGAAGATAAAACATAGCACATTAAAAGAGTATCTAAACATGCATTTCGTTAACGGCTTTGCCGAGTGCTACAATGCAACTATATGCAGTCCTGCTGCATCAAAACACATTTGATATAGGCATAATTAGGGATGCTAACTCACTTACACCGATACTCGTGATGTACATCAAAATACGGGGATGAAACGAAGAACAGGATATTGTGTCAAGCAGTATTCTGAAGCTTAATCCGTCAATGGTTGTAAATATTTAGACCACACACGCGCCCAGAATCAAGAAGGAGCTGCGAACTTCCCCAAAGTTTTATTTTCCTGTCAGAATATTCAAATATTGAACATTTCTTTCTTGATTTGTAAGACTCGAATGATCTCTCAAACTCGTCCTCTTATATTTATATATCTCTCACATTCATTTATTTTACTTCCAAATAAACAGAAAACGAACCCTTCACAACGTTCTCCGTTCCTTTGTTTTAACGAGCTCATCTTGTTGCACAGTAAACTGGGCTAAGCAGTCTTCAGTAGAGCGCGTATTATCGGTGTATGAACCCTTTATTAAGTCATTTATCAATAAACTCCAAATTCTTTGTGAGTCACAGTTCTGACTGCTTAAGCGCATTCAGACAAGCTTTCGTGTTTAACGATGCGACGTACTCTCAATACGATGAGCGCTTAGGGAATGACAAGTGCATCGTAGATTCTGTAACAGCAAGAGGCATTTAAAAAGTCAACCTTGACCAACGGAGTACTTCAAGTTTGGCTCGCCTTAAGAAGTATTTCCGTCCGATATTTCCAGTGTACTAATTGTACACATTAGAACAGACCAAGCCTATTCTTAGCGCTGCGTCAGTCCTGTTTACACACAGCAAAGGTTGCAATAATGCCTACCAGATAAGTACAGCAGTAAAGTTGTACCACCCTTCTAAAATCTAATAAACGTGATCCTTAGAATACTATCTATAGTCAATCAACATTGGATAAAGATACTAATATCATAATAACGTCATTAACGGACGATTCAACGCTCACTAAAGATTTTCCAATCAGCACTAACCATAGAAATTTAAGATACGTCAAGTGTGAGAAGAGAAAATCATTCACTGGACCACCGAGTCCGTAGGTGTTATTATAAAATAAGTACCTTACTAGACTGTTCTTATATTATAAACAACATGTTCTCCATACTGCAACATTAAAGTAGTTCGCTTCTTCACTCACCATTGAAGGTATCACCAGCAAAGCACTTTATTAGAAATGGTCACAGTTGAAACAGGACATTGAAACTGTAGATAAGATGCCGAGGATATTAAACTCTTTACATGAAAAATATACACACCTAATCAAAAACACACGTGCTACTAATTCTCTTTGACAAAGCCATAGATAGTTGCACCAACAAATGTAGTTAAGCGCAAACTGTTGTTAATAAGCACTGTATATATAGCCTAGGAAATCGGGCGTGCACAGTGCAACGCACAACGATATGCATACGATACTGACAGGACTGTAGGAAGCCACAGCCTTTAACAAGTGCGCATAGGAGGTATACCATATTCTGTTCACACGCACTTAAAAGGCTTTGTTTACTTTTGGCCAAAACAGGTTAATCCTAAAATTCGCATTGTTATCACATTACACAAGGATAAAATGGGCTGGCGTTGCTCAAACCAACCGCTGAAAATGTAATTTTGAATGTGGGTTCTGACAGTGATTTCCCCTGATTAACGGTACATCGATTCCATAGCAGTGTAACCTATGACCCTATTTGTGAGTGAACCACAACGCTTGAAGAGTGTGTCTTTGATGTCTGGTGCAGGGTACGGTCTACAACATGTATCAACCTAAAACCAAAAACCTTACCGAGCAATTTTTTGTAGTTGACTTGTTATGTCTCTTACCGGTTTTAGTATATGCTATATTTAGCTCACAATTTTTAGCTAGCGGTGACTATTAATGCAGATCTAGAACGAAGAATACACAGCATGGAGATGAGGTGCTACAGAAGAATTCTGGGCATTTCCTATACCCAACACATCACCAACGACGAAGTCCGACAGATCATCACACAAGCCATTGGACAACACGATACGGAAACTCTGATGGTATGGCCACGTCACCAGATCTGGCCTTGCAAAGACCATTCTGCAAGGCACAGTGCAAGGAGGTAGAAGAAGAGGGAGACCGAAAAAGAGGTGGGATGACAACATTCGAGAATGGACTGGTTTGACACTGAGCGAAGCCATCAGGGCTGCTGAGGACAGAGAAAGATGGAGTATGCTGGTTAAACGATCATCTGTGGTGCCCTTACGACCTCCGGGTTACGGGACAGGATAGAATAGGATAGGATAGGACTATTAATGGTGTCCAGTCATTCCCTACCCCCTCCCACCCCCACCTGACTCTTCCTCCTCCGAAATTTCCCCCCGGTATTCTCCTCTCCAGCCCCCCCCCACTCCGCCCCCTCCTAGCCCACTTCCTCTCCAGCTCCCCTCCTTGACCACTTCCCCAACCCCTGCGGCCACTCCCCCCCATGTATTATTTCCCCATGGTCATTCCCACCTCACTCCCCTCAGCAAGAGATATTGTATCCCCTCCCAGTTTATAACATATTTACTAAAAGGTTGATACATTTTATTATTGCCTTGCGTGTTGTTATGTTGTTAGATAGATTAACATCCCCGGACACATGAAGCGTATAGGGTGAATGTAATAAATGTATTAAATGTGATGTACTCTTATAGAGTGACTTGTATACATTTGTATCTTAATGTGAATTGATGAGATGTGATTGTGATGTGGAACTGTGATTGTATACAACGGAGATCATCATGTTTATACAGCTAATAAATAGTATCATACTCTCAGCTCGCACGAAAAGAAAAAAAAACGTACACGAATCCGAGAGAAAGAGAGAGACAAAAAGAGAGAGAGAAAGAGAGTGAGGGAGAGAGAGAGAGAGAGAGAGAGAGAGGGAGGGAGGGAGAGAGAGAGAGAGAGAGAGAGAGAGAGAGCGAGAGAGAGAGAGAGAGAGAGAGAGAGAGAGAGAGAGAGAGAGAGAACCCGGCGGCAGTACTAACAATTCCTTGTTAAATAGAAACTACTTATCATCATCACCATCCTCATAATTATCACTTTTTTTTCATGTAGCTTTACATGCACAGCCGCTTTTGCAGTTGCTTTCGTGATTGTGTTCACATTTATATATGTGCTGAGGACAGAGAAAGATGGAGTATGCTGCTTAAACGATCATCTGTGGTGCCCCTACGACCTTCGGGTTATGGGACAGGATAGGATAGGATAGGATTGGTAAATAGTTTCTTTTGGAAGTGGAAAAGAAATTCGCCGTGTTCTATAACTTTTTGCCGTTCGAGGAAATCAAAACACAGACCTGATTCCACCATTCATTTTAGTGGTTGTGGTTGCTTTAACTAATTCAAGAAACTGAACTAACGTTTTCAGCGCACATTTGTTTTAAATAATTAGTTAGTTAGTCATTGTTTATAGAGTCCAGCGGACTGCTGCGAGCCAAATCATGACCACAACTTGGTTGAAATAGGACTCAACCCTGATAAGTTTAAAAGATCTCTTGAAACAATCCCAATGGTAACACTGAAGGCACTAAACAAGGCGGTCACTTAACAATAAAGCCATCCCATGCAGGGGAACGTCGAGGCTTTACTCTAATTTATCGAAACCCCGTTTACAAAAACAAAATAGAATATTAAACACACATATAAAATGCCTACATTGCTAAATAATTATTCCATATCAAGCCCTAGTGACCATTTGGCAGAAATGGTCCAATATCCCCAGGCTGACACAGAAGACCCCATACACAAATGAGGAGTTTTGGGAGAGTTTCCAAGAAAAAAGATAGCGAAGAAGATAGTCAAATCAAGTCAAGTCAACCAATCTTTATTACTCACGATGGAGATTTCATACAGCACATTGCGTCTCAGCGAATAAGAAAAGAACAGAAAACAAGCTTTTAAAACAAATAGATATAAAATCATTCTCACTCACAATCTCGTCCAGTTCTTTCTTACTACTAGCACATACACCCACATAACAAATTTAAAGTTAATGTCATTTGGTTAACAGAGCCATTCATACAGTGGATTGATAAAACATATTAGGAACAAGAAAGAACAAATGAGAATGACAGAAACATTGGTAATTGAAAGCACTAAAGTTGTAACAAGAGGCTAGATTTATATACAGCACATTAGCCTTTTGCCTTGTTTAGTCAGCTGTAACCTTAGTAGGTTAATGTTACCCTGCAGCAGACGACAGAAGTTCACTGTAGAGTACACAGTTCTATGCTGACGATAGCGCAGTAGGCCATGACATCATTAAGCTTACGTATAGCAGGAGTACAGCCAATCCGGACAGCAGAGCGCTTAGGTATACCAGTTCTACCCAGTTTAGGCAGACAGCTTAGGTAGAGTCATTCACTGTTCAACTTGCCTAGAGTACAGACCTCGGCTCTAAGAGAATCTCTCCGTTGAAGACTAGAAAAGCAGGAACTGTTGAAAAATCTATTCAACCAAGTTAGCCACGGCCTGACATTGTCAAAAAGGTAAATGAACATACTTTTGTTTCATCGTGATGTATTGATATTATTGTTGAATTATGTTTGTGCAATTTGCCATGCTTAGAATTGAATTGTTAGTCCAACTAATTAGGAAATTAGAGTGGAGATTCCAGTGGACCATGGACTTAGCAGAATGTTTGTCACTTATATACAGAGATGTGGAGCTAATCACTGAGGGCTACTTTGGCCTTCAGTGAGACTCTCTGCACACACCTAGTGTACATGGTGGTGCAGAATTTCGTCTCATATGTTACAGACGAGCAGGCATCGTATCGTGAGCCCGACCAGGAGTAAGACAAGAAAAAGTCTTCACTGAAAGTTGGCTTGCATCGGCTACTCAAGCAATGTGCGACGAGAGCCCACCAGTCTAGCAACAAGGAGAAGAATCCACAACAACACAGCTCATCAAGGAATCAACCACAACACAGCTCTTCTAACATTGAGTTAAGTGCAACATACTCAGTGCACCAAACTTGTTATCTAAGGACCACAATAGTCCACTCTTCCAGAACTCAGACCCTTTGGGCAGAAAGCATCCAGTGCCCGATGATGATAAAGTAGCTGCATAGAACTATCAAGAAGCGAACCATTCGAAGTGACAGTTGAACTTTTAAGTTAGTATCATACTTAGCAGATCGTGTATGGATTAGAGGAAATAAATGTGTGATAGTTACTGTTATCAAGTGGCTGGACAACCTATGTTTCAAAGCCGTGTGAGAGCTAGTGTGACAGTGATCTTTTACAATTTTTCTATCTTTCTCTGTACCCCAGCCTAAACACAGACCGAGCTAAACTTATAAATGTATTAAGTTAAGTCACAGGGAGATTTACTAGCGATCCCCATCGACAATAGACGAGTGGGTAATAGCATTCCATTGTGCAGAGCCCAGCAACAATAGACCCATTGTCACAAAAGTTCCATAAAGTGAGGATACTATTTATACAGAAAACCCCGGCACCCTAACGGGGGATATTTACCGTTAAATCGACCAAGAACACTGAACAACAGTTCACAAAAATGATTTCACGATCAATGATCAAACAACGGTGGTCTTGAAGAAACTACCGTAACGCTCTCTGTAATCATAATCAAACATCAGTAGTACACTTTCTTGCTTCAAATGTTCCAATATTAGAGTTTGTTCATAGGTATAGTCTTACATTTGATTTATTTCATTCAAGGTCTATACAAATAATGATTATTATAAGAAGCAAGGGCCTTTTGCTGGCGTTTGATTTGTCGGGCTTTAACTTTTTCAGATCTTGCCTACTTCTGGCATTGAGGCTGTATGCGTACTGTACAAAAACTGACCAGGAGCATTATGCAGATTTTGAGATAACGATTCCAGCTTCAGGGTAATAATATGGCAGTAATGAAAAAGGTTTAAATCGGATTTAGTAAAAAAAATTTGTTTTGATTCTGTAAACCAAAAACCATGAGTAGTTATGGTACAGTTCTGCTACCCGATGTTTATTACCACTTCGTTCAAACAGTAAATAGTGCTGACGAATTGAGTGGAACAAAAAGTTTTCATCTTTTGATTTATAGATGCTTCTGTGGCTTCTCAAATTGTGAACAGTACAAATTACAGTGACGAACTGTTCCATAGTATTAAACTGTTTTGAGACCTGCCATTGATTCCAATCAACTAATCTCCAATCTAAGGTAACAGTTTATGGTTTACAGCATCAAAGCAAAGTTTTTACTGACTCCGATTTAAGCATTTTTCATTACAGCCATATTATTACTCCGAAGCTGGAATCGGTATATCAAAATCTGCATAAAGCTCCTGATAAGTTTTTGTACAGTACGCCTACAGTTTCAATGCCAGAAGTAGGCAAGATCTGAAAAAGGCAAAGCCCGACAAATCAAACGCCAACAAAAGGTCCTTGGTTCTTATAATAAAAGTGAGCCTGTAATAAAATAGGTACCAATGCTTGACATTCAGTCACAGTGCAATGGGTACCAGTATTCGCTAGGGGAGAACAATCTATCAAAGTAGATTGTGAAAACAAGATAGTATCACAAAATTAGTAAAGCATTCCCGTTCATTTTGACAAGATATTTCCAGCAAGCATTTAAAATTAAAATAACTTTCAGTGACTGTTCAAGCAATATGCTTTGAAATACAGCGGAAACTAGTTAAAATAAAAATATTTCATTCAAAATAGTGTTACCTAGTGTGTGTGTAACCCTGATCATCTGACGTTCGATAAAGAACCAAGAATAAAATAACAAATTTCAAAAGATGCGCAAACACAAATCATACACAATGTTTATAGTTTATCCCGTATGTTTCTGTTCTTTTCATCCTCACAAACTCCACTGGTGCAAGAAGTAATATAAACAAAACAAAACGATGTTAAGAGTGCATCTGATCTATGTTGTTTTGTTGTGTGTTTTTTCATGTACCTTTTGCATCGTATGAAGTTACAAACTCGTGAAAGAAAAATCGATGCATCTCCGCGGACTAAAAACAAAAGAAAGCGAGATACAACTGCAGGAAACACAAGACACAAATTGTAAAACACAATTTTCACTATACCACGAAAAGAATGTGTAGCTAGTTGTTCGTAGCTCCTAGATCAACATGGGAATTCGCATGGTGGCAGAGAATATCTATCAGTTATTTTCAAACTATTGTACCCAAGTATTGACAACAGTAAATAAGAGTTCTCGCGTGTATTTTGCTTTGAAATAAAATGCAACATCTGCTCTATACCCTAATTCTGCATTTGCTGCAACATTATCAAAATTAACGGAGGTTGCAGGAATATAAATTTAAATTCCTGTCTTTCCAAATGGGCTTCAACCTTGTCAGGGCAGCAATTGTTTGTGCGATACTGGAGAGGACTTACTGTCGGAACCCAATGTCTGATACTATGGCTCCTAAATATTTGAAGCTATGCACTGTATTGAGGGATTGGCCTTGGGCTTTGATGTCCGTGTTGATGCCATTGGTGCTGCTGGTCATCATTTTTGTCTTCGCTGCACTTATTTCCATTCCAAAGGCTCTGGAGGTGGTGTCAAGCCTCTGTACCAGCTGTTCAAGTTCTTGTTCCTCTTCAGCCAATCCATCAATATAATCCGCAAAACAGAGGTTGGAGATTATTCTACCCACTATGCTCACTGTTCCTTCGTGATCTGCAAGGGCATCTGACATGATGCGCTCTAGGAAGACGCTGAACAGTGTTGGAGAGAGTAGGAGTCCCTGAAGCACACTGATTGTTATTCTGAACCAGTTCCCGATGGCGCTGTTTTAGAGGGCTGCACAGATAGCCTTGTCATATAGGCTTTAGATGACTTCCATAATGTTAGGGCTGATGTTGTACACTCTCATGGTTTCCCACAGAGCTGAACGACAGACTCGGTCAAACGCTTTTTTGAAGTCTATAAACACATGATGTAGATGTTGTTGGTGCTGTAGGTATTTATCGCAGATTATTCTGAGGTTGAAAATCTTTTCACTTGTACTTCAAAGCAAAAATCTTCCCCATTTTAAAAAATATATTTTGCACTCCAAAACAGTTTAGCAGAACCGTAAATATTGAAAAATCGCATCTTCCCAATTTGTCCTAAAATTGGGTGAACAAGTTAAACACACCTGTATAGTGACCTGTGCAACGAACAAACTCAAGTTTAAAGGGCAGATTACCCCCTCAATCCTGCACGTCATTCATAAGTCTACTTAATTTTATCAAATACAACATTTGATTGTTATTACCACTGAGAAAAAGACCATTCCCCAATTCCAATTTTAGCCTGTTCTGGTAACATTCTCGATTGATCGATTTATACATGTAAGTGTGTGTGTGTGTGAGAGAGAGAGAGAGAGTGTGCGTGGGTGTGTGTATGTGTGTGTGTGTTATTTGTGTACCTTTATAAACGCACAACTGGGGATTTTTTTTTCCATATAAACTTGGTAACAAATGGGGTAGTTGAAAAAAAATGGGTAGCAAAATCTTCCCCATTTTAAAAAAAATAATATTTCTTTGCTCAAAAACAGTGTAACACAAACCTAAATATCGAAAAATCGCATCTTCCCCATTTTTTTTTCGAAAACACACAAATGTGTAGTGAGCTGCGTTTGCCCCCCTTCCCCCCCCCCCAAAAAAAAAAAATTGCAGAGCAGATTATTATCCAGCAATCATGTACGTTATTCATAAATCTACTTAATTTTATTAAATATATTTGACTTGTGAATATCACTGATCAAAAGACCATTCCCCAATTGCACCCTGTTTTGGTAACATTTCCGATTGATCGGCTTATACACGTAATGTGTGTGTGTGTGTGTGCGTGTGTGTGGGTGGGTGGGTGTGTGTGTGTGTGCACTTGAATGAACCGACAAATGGGTACCAGACCTTGTCTTTCTGATGGGTTCATTTCCTAGAAACCCACTTTTTTCCAGGACCCCACTTTCTTCCAAGTACACGGGGGTCCTCTTTTAGTGCATGCATGGGAGTGCAGTTGTAATGCATGAGAGTCTTGTAAGTCCAAAGGAAGTGCTCTATCCAGGACGGAGAATATACAGCCACCTTTCGGGTAAATTTTGAAAAACATTCGACCTGTTTCGTCCTCTAAAGTGGACGACCTAGGTTAACGTTTTAGACGGGAAGAGCCAATTTTGCATAAGATTCTTCAGATTCTTACATTTTTAGACGAATTTTACGATCTTTCCGTTAAAAAAAACCAACACTCTCCGATTCCTAAATTCTTAAATAAACCCAGTTCTGATATTTTGCAAAGCAAATCTTTGTGTCTGTGGGTGTGTGTGTGTGCGTGTGTATGTGTGTGTTTATTCTTTGGTAAGTTTTGCTTCTCCTTCAGTTGCCATATATTATGTTTGGTTGGGTTGATTGGTTGGTTGTTTACTGGTGTTTTTTTTTCGCCATCTCTTTTAATTCCTTTATTGCTACCTTTTTCACACGCATAGTGTGCTGAGTGTTTTAGGAAAATTGATTTACAGACGCCCATTTTTCTTCTTGTTATTGTTAATCTTTACTAACAACCCCCACTCCCACCCATCCTCCCACCCCCACACACATGTTTGTAAAAACGCCGTTCTTATGACACACATACGCACGCACGCACGCGCGCGCGCACGCACACACACACAAACTATACCCCATTCACTTCTAACCCACTTTCAAATACGCATCACAAAACGTTTCACAGTCCTCTGAAGAGTATAATTGTAACAGGCGGAAACACCATTTCATCTTCCGTAGTTTGACGTAACGGACCATAATTTTTGCCTGTCGATCATGACGTTGAGAAGTCACAGGTGTCCAGGTTTATTCATAAAAGACAAAGCGAGTTTGTTTCACAATGCATCCTACTACAGCTCACAGCATTGTGGAGGATGGTCTGGATTTTTTTATGCATTTTCCAAAACAAAAGGAAAGAACAGCTGAGCACTTTGATGCAATTAATATTAAGCGGAGAACCAACCAACCACACATTTAACGGTCAGGATCGTGATTTTGTCTTTGATTTCATTTTGTTTGTGGACACTTTATTGTCCCTATTATCGGGAAATTGTGGACCGCCTCCCCTGGGAAAGGCTTAGTCGCAGTCTGTGGCGCGCCCAAACCCAACTTTACTAATAGTAGTTGTGTTTTTGAAATTTGGTGTCCATCCACACCCACACTTAAAAAAACACTACACAGATAGATCATCATCATCGTCATCATCATATTATTATTATTATGATTATGATTCCTATGATTCTTCTTCTTCTTCTTCTTCTTCTTCTTCTTCTTCTTCTTCTTCTTATTATTATTATTATTATTATTATTATTATTATTATTATTATTATTATTATTATTATTATTATTATTATTATTATTATTTTTCCTCCTCCTCGTACTCCTTTTTACATTCTTCTTGCTCTCCTTACCATCTTTTTATCCCTTCTTCTCCATTTTCTCTTCTTTTCCTCGTCCTACAACCTTTCCCCATTCCTCGCACCACTTGTCACTGAAACAAATGAGAGCCCTTAAAAAACCTTTAAAGAAGGATTGCGCAAATGTGTTAAGCATTCAAGGCTTGGAAACCAGACACAGTTAAGTGGACCCTTGTTGATAGTGCCCAGCATGATGCATCATTCCCGGCATGTAAACACACAAGCGCACCCTCACATGCTGAATAGCAAGACTTAGGTGATGATGCCTACGCCAGAACAACAACAACACTGAAGTTACTTACTGCTGAGCATTGTCGCATCTTGAGCAACGTTTGCCGCTGTGTCTGATACTCAGTTTTAAAGTGCTCAACTGACCACCTGCCACCTCAAAATTGTGAGAAAACACACACCCAAAACTGTTTTAATTAAAGTGCAGTACTAAAGAGGTAAAGCCACACGCATTGTGTGAACTATGTTTAGACTTTAACAACATCGCCTGCACAAGCCGCACACATTCTACATAAATATATAGGCTGGAAGGTTTTAATACGTGGGAGGATATTTATGTAATTTACACATGTTCAGATAATCAGACGAATTTTAACCCCAATTTAAAACCATTGCAAATGATTCAAGTTCCAATTTCAGACAGCTATATTATTATTATTATTATATTACACTGGGATGGACCATAAAGACGAACAATCGTAATATAGCAACAACAATAAAGATAAATCAAATTACATTACATTATTATTGCTTTAGGTCCAGCGAACTCTTTCGAGCCAAATCAGGACCGGACAACCCCCAATCCGCATAAAAGATCTGCTGAAACAACCCTAGTGGTAAAACCGAAAGCTCTCCACCAGCCTGTTACTTTACAATAAAGACATCCCACGCAAGGGACGGCTGAGGCTTCAACCCAACTTATCGAACCCCCGTTTACAAAAACAAAATAGAATACAAACATCATTATAAATTATCAACAAAACACATACATATAAAATGCCTACATTGCTAAATAATAACATCATAGGAAGCCCTAGTGACCACCTGGCAGAAAGCGTTCAATATTCCCAAGCTGAACCAACAGACCTCATACACAAATAAGGAGTCTTGTCCCGGAAGAGTTTTCAAGAAAAAAGGTAGGAGACTGGTCTAGTGAAGAAGACGATAGTATAGCAGATTGATAGAACAGAGCAGGAATGAGAAAGAGCAAATGAGAAAGACAGCGACAGTGGGAATTTAAAGCACTAAATTTCCCGAAAGTGGGGATACTATTTATACTGAAACCCCCGGCACCCCAACAGGGGTAGATAAATCAAATAAGCGAATCACACACTCACACTTATCTATCTATCTATCCATCTATCCATCTATCTATCTATCTTTCTATCTATCTATCTATCTATCGATCGATCGATAGATAGATGGATAGATGGATAGATAGATATATGCATACATACATGCATACACACAAAGCTTTAAAGCGATATTGCACATTCGCAGACCTATTTTTGAAGAAGCTTTATTTTTTTGCAAAAGGTAATGTTTCAAAACGGAGGTTGAATCAAACAAAAATAATGTTGCGGCAGTGTCTCAGAGAGTACAGTCTCAGACAAAAGTTTGACAGCTTCTTAACAACTTTTTCAAATGAACAACTTTTTCTGATTTGGGCTCGTTTTAAACGAAGAACACTGGCATTAAACACCGACATTGGAGTAACTCTGGGTTTTATCCGGGCACTCCGGTTTCCTCCCTCCCTCCCTTTAATAATTCTTTGGATGCAGTCAATATGAAAAGTACAAAACTAAAAATTCGATTTCCTTTCCGCCTTTTAATAGAGATCTCCCTGCCATTACATCCTATGTTTGAGTGATAATATTGTGTTTGTTGTGTGTGTGAGAGCGGGTAAAACATGTGAGTGTGTATGTTGGTATAGATCGCCACGCTTTTAGCCTGATAAGAGATTGAGGGAAATGCGCGTATACAGCATCCATTACTGTTATTGTTATCATCATCATCATCATCATCATCATCATCATCATCATCATCATCATCATCATCATCATCATCATCATCATCATCATCATCACATGCCACTTGCTATCAAAGACCTTGTAGAGATAGTAGATCTATTTTTCAAGCTTCATCCCAAACAGAAGCACTGAATGCAGCCCACATAATGTATCAGACAGCCTACCCACATAAAGTATCAGAGAAGAATTCCTTGGTTGGCGGGTAAAACGTTACATTTAAGAAGACTGTGATGAGCAAAAATGGCGTGCAAAAATACATATCTTGAAGCAAATGACTTTTAAAAGAAAGCTTTTCGATGGCTTAAGACATCGGCAGTTTCAAAAGGTATTGATTAGTTTTTTTTATCGACCCAAGATGTTAACAGAATTTAAGGTTTCTTTGGCTTGCAGGATTTACATTCCACGCTTTGGCGCTAATACTTAGAGTATTGGTTTTAAAGTTAAACCACAACTTAAAAATAAAAAGGAAAACACACTTGCTCGAGCCAAAGAAGTTGTCGTAGCGGGAACTTAAACTGATTGTGACTCTGATGTTCGGCTACGTTTTAGCCTAGATGGCATTTTTCGATCTTTTAGAGAACGAGGATCTAAAACCAGAGACTGAAGTCATGCGGTGGCTTGAGAACTTGGAATTATGCTTGATTCAAGTTGGTCTCTGCCTTTGCCATCGACCTCGAAGTTCTGCAGGAACTGATGTAGAACCAAATATGTTCTGCCAGTGGGATTAAGACGGTCATAAAAATCGGTGTTGAAGGCCTCCTGGTCTTGGCTTTTAGTGCCTTCTGAAAACAGACATATACACCTTGCACACAGCAAATCGGAACTGAACCAACAAAACTTCACCCACAGACTCTAGAACTTAGTGTGGCTCTAATATGCAGTATAACCTTCTTTCAGATAACCTTGTAGGCCTTTCAGAGATCGGAGACCTGAAACCAGAGACAAGCCAATGTGGGTTTCAACCACAGGATCTTAAAACTCGCCGTTCTTTACGATATTCAGCTTAATCTTCAGGCTGCCACTGCCACAACATGTAGGCTGCAGATAAGACCGAAAGCACATTCTGGGGACATCTTAACGTGTCTGGAACCGTGGGTGGCAAAAGCGATGGATAAAACCGCCGGGTTGGCAATAAAATTATAACAGTGGTAAAGTTTCTCAAACGTCTTCAAAGTTGAAATGAATCTAAATAATCATATTTATATCTGGATTATTTGTTTCAAAGTTTAGCTTTGTAGTAAACCTACTAAATTTATTATCTAGATTCTTCAGCCGTCACAGTTTGAAACGAAAGTCCACAGTTAACATCAAAATAATGAATATTACTGATATTATTCCATAAAATGTGGCAAATTAATACTTGATCGGCTGCTGTTATTATGATTATTACTTTCTTAACCTCGAAGGATGGTATAAAACCACCTTAGTTTTTTATTCTAAATGCTTATTTCGTTTAATTATAATGTAGAAAGCACGTTTAAACTGCGTTTAATAAAACAAGGTAAGTGGTTTCCTTAGTGTTCCAATAAAACCTATTTTGCGCAGCTCCCCAGCTGAGTTTAAAGTATAAACTGCTTCAAGTAGACTGTTTAAAGGGTAATTTCTTAAAGGGAGAAAGGTTTAAACCAAATTAATTCTAGACGATATCCAGTAATGTTTAAAGGATTTTTTGAGCATCATTCTCTTTTGAGACTTCGTGAAGTAAGGACATTGATGTTAACGACGTTGTTTGTTGCCTCAAGAGCTTGATCCTATATGCTTTGGTTTACAATGAGTTTGGAAGCACAGTTTCCTAGACATTATCCAAATAACGTATTTATACTTCTATAAATGTCTGTATTGACCTTGAAAAAAGAATCTCTTTCTCTGTCTGTCTCTCTCTCTCTCCACATAATTTGTTTGTTTTTTTTTTTAAATGCAAACAAACAAAACGCATGCTTATTTCAAAGTGGCAGAACATTTCTATGGCCGATAAATGTTATGTTTATCGCCTGTTCATTAGAAAAAAAGGGGGGAAAGTCATTAACATAGTAATGGTCATTTCAAGGTACTTATCACACAACACATAGCTTGACGGATAAGATAGGCAAACACACAATTATTTATTGCCATGCCTAGGCAAGATACGTCAATGACTTCCATAAAAAGTCCCATCTGGGAGTCTTGTTAAAAGCGCTGACTTGATAATTGAACAGCTGAAACAAGGCAGACAGAGACGGAAGGGAAGGTAAGGGAGGGGAGGAAGAGAGAGAGAGAGAGAGAGAGAGAGGGAGAGCATGTGTTTGTCTAAAAAAGCAATGTCTAATAAGCTGCAAGGACCGTCAGCAGACGTGTCTCAATGATGCAAGTGATGCGGTAATTGTCTCCCGAGGAAGAAGAAAAACACAATAATCGTTGGAATGCTTGCTTTGGTAATACTTGCCTTAAGCAAATTCTAAGAGACAATATAACTGTTTTCCACTAAAAGGTTGCCAACCAAAAATTGACATTCAGACGGTGCTGTGAAACGGTCGAAACCAAAACAGCTCAATCTTGCCAAATTATGTTGTCCCATACAAATACGAGTATACCAGAGTTCAAAATACGCAATGTAAGTGATTGTTTATCAGAATTTATACTTTATAGCAATGTATCATAAGATAATTATATTGAAATTTAGTTAATGTTTATTTTAATTCATGCACAAGTGCATATCAACTATTAAAATAAATATATCCACCTAGAAGATAACCAAGTTTCCAAATCAATGAAAGAGATGCATCAAAGACGCCTTATTGCAATAAAACATAAAAGCATATAGTAGCATGGCTGCAATAAAACAGAGGCAACGGATAAGTTAACGGGCTGTGTGCAACTCTTTGAGATGACTGAGCTAAATAAAACTGAATGTTTTAACATTAGGACACCCGAATATTCAGTTGCCATCAGTTTCTATGTTTTTCGTAAACTTGTTAGTACATGACTATGCACAGTTGTTTTGCTGACATCGTATCATGGATAACATGCAACAGGCTCCAACTAAATTACTCTAAAACTGAATGCAAGCTCGTTAGATCTCGGCACTCTGTCACTCAACACCCTTTGCCCTCGTCAAGGGTAGTCGGTGATGCAGGTACTGAATTCGCACCCTCAGTAAAATAAACAACAAAACAAACAACCTTGGTGTCACTCTTGACGGTCATCTCACCTTCTCCGACCACAGTCAGAACACTTGCAAGTCTGCTTACATACAGATTAGAAACAATAGTTATATCCGTTACCTCCTAACGAATGATGCAGCGACAATACTTTTCTGTTCTCTGGTTCTTTCCAGTCTAGATAATTGCAATGGTCTTCTCGCTGGCTGTCCAAGTAGATCCTGAGCAAACTTCAGCGGGTCCAAAGTTCTGCAGTTCGTCTTGTTTGCAAATCTAGAAAATTTGATCATATAACGCCTCTCCTTCTCTCCATTCATTTGTTACCTGTTGATGTTCCAGTGAAGCCTAAGATTGCCTGTGCTTGCTTTGATGTGCTTTCAAACAATGCTCCTCGATCAGTACCTGTTTGATCTCCTCCATCTTTATACACCGGCCAAGAACTTGCCAAAGATTCAGAAATTTTCAAATTTCCTTTTGTCAGAACAAAAACATATGACCAACTGTCATTCTGTTATCAAGCTCTTGTGTTGGAATTACCTTCCTCTCAATGCCCGTCAATCTATCTCGGCTTGCTCCTTTCGCACCTCTCTGAAGACTTATCTGTTCCAAAAATATTTAAATCCATACCCGTTATATTTTCTTTTCCATAGCATCTGATTGTGGTCTCTTTTGCGGGATGTATTTTGGCTCTCGGTGTGTGTGTGTGTGTGTGTGTGTGTGTGTGTGTGTGTGTGTGTGTGTGTGTGGGTGTGTGTGTGTGTGCTTGTAAAAGCGCGGAAATTACGGGATGCGTTGTTGTTTTTTTAGATGCGCGCGCGTGCCTGAGTGGTGCGCTTAGAAGTTTATTAAATTAGAGTTTAGGAGCCAAATAAATCCACTTATTATTATAGTATACACTGATGTGTCTCTGACAGTAAACTCAAAGAATTCTCGACCAACGTGCGCCAAACAGTTGAAAAGAACATTCTTGTTCAGTATATGGCCATCACCCATGTTCTAAAAAGCCACTATATCAACCGTTTACAATATCTTGGAGGAGGAGGGGAAGGAGAAGAAGAAGAAGGAAATGAAACAATAATGATGATGAGGAGGTTGTGGAGGAGAAGTAGAATATAGAGGAAGAGGAGGAGAAGAAGGAGGACCACGACGACTTCGATCATGATAACGCTTGTGAAACAACAGACAAAACGAAAGCTGCGAAAATCGAATACACCAGAAGGAAAACAGTCAAGGCTGTACAAAAGCATACGTCAGTAATATTTTTTTTAATCATAAGGTCGTTAAATCTGTACTAACCGGCTGTGAATGGACACGGCACAGTATTGACAGAAGATCTCTGCAGACTATAAATCAAAACGTGGTAATGTTTATCTACAGAAAAACAAGTAAACCTTGTTTACGTCCAATACAGGAAAAAGAAAAACCCCATCGTTTAGTCGCTTCCTTTACAGTGGTGCAAAAGGGATAACAAAAAAAAGAGCTTTCACATAAATCGCGAGGGAAATCATAAAAAATCCCACCTTGTCTTATCGTAGACTTAATTCAGAAGATTCTGTTTTCCACCGGAGACCGGGTTATAGTTCCTAGGAATTTCAACATAATTAATCGTTTTTATGTTGCGCCTGGGGAATAAAAATACCTTTCTCCTTTCCAGGTAGCAGATGCCGGTAAAGATTCCAACTGCAATTTAAACTGGGCTGTCTCCTATTTTCAGAATTTTCAGAACTCCGATGCTTTTACACATTCATGTATCGATTTCCTCAAAACATTCGGCATGGCCAAATTTTGCTCGGGATCAAAAGAAAAGATTACACGGCTCATATGGTCTCAGCCGATTCATACTGCTGCTGGTAATAATGATGATGATACTGCCGAAGAAGAAGAACACAACAAAACAACAACAAGAAAAAGAAGAAGAAGAGGAAGAAATGTAAAGGGTTTTAAATAATGCGATTATAGCGCTGTGGCTTTGCTGCTGCTGATCGCAAGTAGATGACCATCTATCTTTACTTCTCAGCAATTACAAATGTAATATCAGCATTCATGTTCACAAGCTACAAACAAACGTTACCCATGCATATGGAAGCAAACAAAATATGGTCACAATCCAATTCAATTAAAACCAAGAAGTCTTCCCTAGAGTCTGTTTACTTTTGTGAGACAATTTTAACTCAGGAACTCACTGTTTTTCATAAGAACAAAAAATATTTTGCAAAATAATTATTATGAAATGGTATTTTTATGTGAACAACTATCATCACTCTTTTTCTACTTTCATCTCCTCGAACACAGCCAGCATTTCCGGGTTTTAAGAGCGCAGTGTTTCCTATATGTAGGTCAACTCACAGCTAGAACGAGCGTGAATTACAGTACTATAGTTGGCCACGATTTAACTGTTTCACTAATGGAGATTCTAAGGGTAAATGGATTAGCTACACGGCCATTAGTAAATCTGCTACTAACCATAACCATCTGAAAAAAAAATGTCTACAGTGACTATAGTGCAGCTCCGAGGTCTAAAACACGCTGAATTGCTTTCACGTGCAACAATTTGGCTTAAATATATGTTTCATCTGCGATAAAGAACTGGTGGAGGTCCATTGATTACATCCGTGCCACCTTCGTAAACATATACGCAGTCAAGCGACTGACACTTGTACTAAACAATAGCATGGTTCGTTGCGGTGATATAAACATTTGCACCGTCAGTGTGCCGAGTTAGAAAGACATTTATTGATGAGAGTCTGTATACACATCGACAGGAAATGAATGGGTAAAACTTACATTTCAGTGGGTTCTTAATATGTAACACATCGTCGTTACAGCAAATTAGTAGTAAATTTACCGCTTCAAGATTTTCCCACTAAGTCTAATGTTATTGCTATTTGCGTTCCGAGTGGCATGAGAAAAGCTTAATTAATAGGGTATCACCCTAAACAACTATAGCCATCACCTTGTTGCAAATAGGTCCATAATTCCAACCGTCAATATTCTGCCGAGTCTCGAATAATAAAATATTTACGCTACTTAAGGCTATCGTAGCTTCTATCAACACGAGTCCCATATTACTCACTAATTTGTTTAGCAATCGTGTAGTTTTTATTTGAACTAAATAAAGACAGGAAATAGCTGTTCATGAACACTGTCATGAACTGGCTAGTTTTAACTCTGCCTATTAATATTTAGCCTTGTGTAGTCTTTGTAACATTAGAGAGAGGAGTGTATTACACAGCAGCAATTAAATTACACAGCAGGCCACACACAGCGAGCTAGCCACACACACAGCGCAGTGAGTCAGCACTTGAGCTTTGAATCTGACCGTTTTAACCAATCAGAAGCAGGCTAAGCGGGTAGAGCAGTTCTGACTGTGTCAGAGCCTACACACAGTTTGAATCAGTCGTGTGTGAGATGAGGTAGAGTCAACATCTCCACAGCTAGAGAAATCTCTTCACTCATAGACCAGGAAGCAGGACTTTAGAATCTCAGAATTCTATCAAGCCACCACGGGCCTGAACTTGTCAAACAGGTAAATGAACACCCTTCTGTTTCATCGTGATATATTTATATTATTGTTGAAATTATGTTTGTGGAATTTGCTATGCATAAATGTGAAGTGTTAATCCGAATTTGCGTGACCATGTGGAAAAGCCGAACACGTGGCGAAACACGACCGGTTGCGCCGCCATGTTGCATACCATACGGAACCACTGTTGTTTAACTTATATGTATGTTTGCAGACCAGTGGCTGTACCACTGAATGTTTATAATATTATTAATTCTGTATGTGTATAGTTAGACACGATTGATATTTATGTATGTATAGGAATTTAGAGTGAGATTCCAGTGGACCCCGGAAGTAGCAGAATGTTCGTCGCTTATGTATAGAGATGTGGAGCTATCACTGAGGGCTACTTTGGCTTTCAGTGAGACGCTCTGCACAAACCGATTATTCAGGGTTGTGCAGAATTTCGTCTCTTATATTACAGACGAGCAGGCGAGCTATCCTGTGCCCCACTCCACAGAAACGACAAGTTGGTTGAGGAGACTCTACCGCACAAGTCGGAAAGAGCTACCCGGAAAAACACCCTGTCAGACCCCACAGCGTGGCAAGGGAACCCAACTACACAACGACAAAGGTGTACCAGAAGCTACCTCACAGAAGGACTTCGCACGCACCATCTAGCAGTTAAGTGTAAACCTATAGGTGCACTTAAACTGATCGAAAACGGACCACAGTAGTCCAACTCTTCAGAAACTGTAAAACGGACCACAGTAGTCCAATCTACATAAACTCAAATAGCAAGTGCCCGAGGAAGATATAACAGCTGCCTAGACTATCAGCGATCGAACTATTAGCAGTGACTGAGACTTTTTAAGTTAGATTAGTACTTAGAGAATCTTGTATAGAGTAGAAGAAATAAATGTGTGATTTTAACTGTTATCAAGTGGCTGGACTACATATGATTCATAGCCGTGTGAAAGCTAGTGTGACAGTAATCTTTTACCATTTTTCTATCTATTTCTGTACCCCAACCTTAACACAGAACGAGCTAAACAAATAAATTTATTAAAGTAATTCATAGGGTGACTTACTAGCAGTTCCCACCGAATAAACGTGAGGGTCCATAATTCCATTGTGCAGAGCCCATAAACCCCACGTGACAAACACTGAGCCGACAAAACCAATATTCCCACCCATTTACACTCAAACAACTACACGCCACCCCAACAAGCAGGCACACATACACTCCACACACACCCACACACACACAGACAGACAGTATATACACGCATATATTTGTTGTAGTAGACACTTAAAGGTGCTAACTTAAGTTCCCACTTTAAGCGCGAATACAGTGTTATAGTTGGATAAACTTAACGATGAACTCCCGAGCAACCCCCGTTTTTTTAGTTTCCTTCAGAGGTTAACAGGTTTTATCCCGATCTAACCCGACACCACATCGGTAAAACGCTTAGGAAAATAATGGTCATGTTGTGGGAGTTAATCTTTCTGTCAAAACGTAGATTAGTTCATTGTTATTCTTTTATTTACGAGAATTGTATCCCCTAACCTAATGCTAGGCACACCAGGTCAATGAAAACTCAGTACATGGAAAATGAACAAACCTTATTTATTTAATCAGTTTATAGTCCCCTCTCTTCCCGGTAAGGATTTTCAGAGAGGAGACTCTGATTAATGAACAAACCTACAATAAACACTGTACTTATAGTCACAATTCATAGTATTCGGAAGAATACAAACACGGTAACATACATGGGGAGGTAAAATACTAGAACATCGGTCTATTTTAAACTCTTTAGAGTGTAAAATGTTACAAGAGCTAACTAATATCTACTGACAAAAAACTATTTTACATAATCCTATCCTATCCTGTCCCATAACCCGAAGGTCGTAGGGGCACCACAGATGATCGTTTA
The DNA here is from genome assembly GCA_036898135.1 of Oncomelania hupensis. Classification (NCBI taxonomy): domain Eukaryota; kingdom Metazoa; phylum Mollusca; class Gastropoda; order Littorinimorpha; family Pomatiopsidae; genus Oncomelania; species Oncomelania hupensis. The sequence goes on along the minus strand of CM072512.1, from coordinate 60,818,778 downwards.
ACCAGCATACTCCATCTTTCTCTGTCCTCAGCAGCCCTCATGGCTTCGCTCAGTGTCAAACCAGTCCATTCTCGAATGTTGTCCTCCCACCTCTTTTTCGGTCTCCCCCTTCTTCTACCTCCTTGCACTGTGCCTTGCAGAATGGTCTTTGCAAGGCCTGATGATCTGGTGACGTGGCCATACCATCGGAGTTTCCGTTTCTTCACCACATAATACATACATAATAAAGTACTAAATAATTAAATAAAATGATCACGTCACTCGATTTGCAGAAGTTTGGTTTTATGTTGGAAGCATATGTATACCAAATTTGAACCGAATCCTCCGGTAATTTGAGAGGAAATATGATTAGAAAAAGAATGTAATACAAATTACGTCACCACGATGAGGTCACTCGATACACATAATGTTTGTTTTATTTCTTTAATCTTGAGCTGAAAGTCCGGTGGTCACTAATACACTGTGTCATAGTAAGATTCAAGACTAAAGTTGACCTATCTTCCAGCAAAAAAGTAGCGTAAGAGCTACAATCACCACACAGGTAGGCTAAGTATATGAATAGGCACTGTCTAATCTCACTTTCGTCTATACACATAGGTATGACACTTTATTTCGCAATTTCATGTAGCTTTTGTTGTAGTTTTTGTAATGTAGTTTTATTGTGTTTACAACGAAACGGGTTTCGAATAACCCGAATAAACAAAAGTTCTACAATGTCGTTGCTGTTGTAGTTTTTGTCGTCCATTCCCGTGTTTTAGAATAATAACAAAGTTTGTTTTGTTTGATTTTATTTGGCGAGAATTAAGATGTGACGGTGGGTTCTATTGTTGCTGGGCTCTGCACAATGGAATGGTATTACCCATTCGTCTTTCGTCTGCGGAGATCGGCTAGTTAGATCGCCCTATGACTAATCTTAATACATTTATATGTTTAGCACGGTCTGTGTGCGGATAGGGTTACAAAGGTAGGGAGAAAAGTGTAAAGATTCACTGACACACTAGCTCTCGCACGGCTATGAATCATAGGGAGTCCAGCCACTTGTTAACAGTAAATATCACACATTTATTTCCTCTATTCTATATCTAATTATCTAATCACTATATTAACTTAAATGTCCAAAACGTAATACAGCTAGGATTAACTTAACAGTCCAAAGTTCACTTTGAGTAGTTCGCTCTTTGATGGATCTATTCTGCTACTGTTCTCGATAGTTGCTACTGTCTTATCATTGGGCTATTTGTTCTTTTGGCTTAATGTTCTTTTTTCTGGAAAAGAGTGGACTACCGCACAGTCCCTATTGATCATTGTTCGTGCACTTCTTCTGTGGAACTTAGCTGTATCGTCGAGATGCGGTTCTCCTCGTCTCTTTTTTGACCACGGAGCTATCGGAGCTTAGTTGGAGCTCAGTTGCAGAACGCGAGCCTGAAATGACGCTCAATGGGGTCTATCTCCTGCCGCGGACCAAGCCTGCTCGTCTGCAAAACATAAGACCAGTTTCTGCAACGCCTTGCTTACAAAGAAACAGCCCTCAGCGAGATCGCGTCCATTTATACAGATAAGAGACGAACAATCTTCTAAATCCGTGGTCCACAGGAATCTCCAACATAATCACACACACACACACACACATATATATATATATATATATATATATATATATATATATATATATATATATATATATATATATATATATATATATATATATATATATATATATATATATATATATATATACATCATGGCTAAAAAAAACATACAGGGAGAAGCAATTAATAAGCCACTGGTCTGCAATAATATGGATGTGAGAAACAACAGTGAGTCCGTAGGGGCTACCTCATGGTGTTGAAACCGGTTGCGTGGGTCAGCCACGTGGTCAAGCAAAGTTTTACCAACATTCACAATTATAAAACATGGCAAGACTTCACAAACATAATCCGATAATAATATCAGTAAATTGCGGTGAAACAAAAGATTGATCATTTACCTTTTTGACAAAGTCAGGCTATGGGCTATACTGCGATGAATGGATTTCACCCGTCGCGTCACCTGCGTAATCTTCTGAGAGAGCTCCATCTCGGGTGAGGTTTTAACAAAGATTATAAAGTATGTATGTATCTGGTGTAAATGTGTGTGAATGCGTGCGTACGTCTTATTATTTCGATGAAGAAGACGTTAATAAAACAACCAACCAACCAACTTTAACAAAGACTGACGTTAACAGGGTGTCCAGCTAAAGCCCGCGATCTCCCGTGATCCTTTGAGCTCTCGCAGGGGCTGATGGATATAGGTCAGCTGGATTATGTAAGGGTAAGGGCCTACCTGGCGAGAGTTTTCCCTACACATGCTTAGAACAAAACTAACTTTTGTCGTCTTCTATCCCTCGAATTTAAGTTACAAAGGCCAAAGAAGGATGAAATATTAAGGCGAGGAGCCTTACTGCAAGGTCTAAACTAGCCTCTTGTGACACTTTAACATAAAGCCAAAACATTTTTTTTAACGAAGTTCAAAATGCTCCCCCATAAAAAGTAGTTGCTGGGCTGCGCCAGTGTCTCCCCTTTCGTTATTGGTAATTTGGTTTAGAAACAACCACTGTACATAGCCGTTTGAGACCGTAATCTGACCCTGGTATCAGCGATAAAATTAGAGTCAGGTTTCCCGGAAATCGCGATCCGCTCGGTAAAGTTACCTGCCCTTGCATTCGTAATCTTCAGTTGATCCGCAAGCTCAGAGATCACATCATCAAAAAAAATGATGCTCTTCATAATCAGAAACACTTTTAGAAGATTTTTAAATCCAAGTTTCCTTCATTGACACTTTCATTAATACAAAGCCTATTTTTATCATCGAAACAGACATTTGACTCCTTTTTCAGAGCTCTAATTAAAATAATCATTTCACGTCCAACTCATTGTAAAATAATTCTCCATTATTCCTGTATATTGCTTCCCACCTGTTACCTTTACTTCAGCAACAGGCGGTGCGACCTTGCAACTAAGAATCAGGGACTAGTTAATTATATGAATACCAATAAACAAACAGTGCGATCGCTGCTAGATACTCTGCACAGCGTTATCTATGACCAACAAAAATGCGGTCACCACCCGTGACCGATCCGGGTGTGGGTCTTTGCCATCTTGGCAAAAAGAACAATAATGACAATTGTATGGAAGAAACAGCCTACCAGTAGGCAATGTAAATAACAGGACGCTTCGACGAATACAGTCACCGATGACCCAGGTTCGAATCCTGTGGTGGGTGAAATACAAAGTGGTCATTTTTCACTGCCCTTTTAGTAGTATCATTGCTCTGGTGGTTCAATGTTGATTTAGGGCCCTACCCCCTACTCCCTGGGATAGTTATCCCTGTCTGCAATATCGCCAATGGTGGATGTTGACGTTAAACCTCAATGTTCTTAATGTTTATTGAATTGCAAACTGACGCTAACCAAAGAATGCATTCGCCGTGTGCGAGCGCGCTTGCGTGTGTGTGTGTGTGTGTAGGTGTGTGTGTGTGTGTGTGCGTGTGTGTCTTTTTTTCTTATAAACTTGGTAACAAATTTGAAAAAAATGGTGAAGAAAAAATCTTCCCCTTCCCCCCCCCCCTTTTTTTTTTAAAACCATATTTTCCACTAGAAAACAGTATAACACAACCCTAAATATCGAGAATATTCCCAACTTCGAAAAATGGGGTAGAGAAGTGTGTACATTATACACACTTGTGTAGTAAGCTGCCCTACGAGCAAAATCAAGTCTGCAGGGTAGATTACTCATCAATTATGTATGTCATTCATAAATCTACTTAATTTTATCAAGTACAACATTTGATTTGTAAATATCACTGAGAAAAAGACCATTCCCCAACTGTACCCCGTTTTGATAACATTACCGATTGCTCGGGTTGTGTGTGTGTGTGTGTGTGTGTGTGCGAGCGCGCTCGTGTGTGGGTGGGTTGAGGGAAGGGTATACGCGCGTGTCTGTGAGTGCAGGGAGTATTGTGTGGAGTGTGAAAAATCAGCTGGGCAGCGACATATGGTATGGCTTAGTGCCCGGGGCGGTGGTTTATGTAACGACACTGGGCAACCTCACTTTGCCAAATTAAAGTTAATGCGAAACCTAAAACAATAAAAAATATAAGCCAGTGTGTTGTATTTTGACCTCCCGAAAAGGTTCTCAAACTACTCTGAAAAGGCGAAGAAAAGCCAACAAACAGTATCATCATCATCATCATCATCATCATCATCATCATCATCATCATCATCATCATCATCATCATCATCGTCATCGTCGTCGTCGTCGTCGTCATCATCATCATCATCATCATCATCATCATCATCATCATCATCATCATCATCATCATCATCATCGTCGTTGTAGTCATTGCAACAGCAGTAACACCTCATAACTACCAATAGCATCAATCATGATCATCATCATGATCATCATGATCATTATGATTATCATGATCATTATGATCATCATCATCATCATCGTCGTCGTCGTTGTAGTCATTGCAACAGCAGTAACACCTCATAACTACCAATAGCATCAACACAATACCACTACCAACATCACCATCATCATTACCACAGCTACCACCACCACCACCCTCAACAACAACAACAACACCAAAACAACATCAAGACTAATGACAACAACAGCAATAACAGTCAACAACAGTGTATGAGATGCAAGAATGAGTCATATTTCCCTTAAGGATTATCAGCAGGCTTACGGAGCGCGATGTTCAAAATGTGTGTAACCTTTGATTAACTTCATTCTAGCGAAGAACTGATTTCGAGAACAATGCCGCTAACGAGATCAGTTGAAAAACGGCCAGAACGGACAGGACAAAGATGAGACATCCGAGCATTGTGGCCGAGTGGTCTAAGACTGGACTAACGTGCCTTGTCCACAGTAGAAAACAATGGTGCCTGAAAGGTATTTATAAATATTTCAAATACAGAACTAATATTATTAGGCAGGTTGGGATTGGCGCGCCACAAGCTGCGGCTACGTCTTCCCAGGGGAGGCACAGAATTTCTCGATAAAAAGAGACAATAAAGTGTCTGTATTTTTTTTTAAAAAATGTTGCAATCATGTAGTTGCATAGTATGTAGTAGGCAACTATGTAGTTGCAGTTATTGAAACATGTGTACAGACACATCAACTAGATACATAACTTCTATATAAATACATCATGTGGACACTTTGTAATGTACAAAAGAAAGTAACTCGGTGTTCACAATGAAGATTCCACGTCAGAGTTCACAGAGTCACACTTGTCTTATACTTTGAAAACGGTAAATGTTCATTATTAGTTACTTTACTTCATGATCATCCAGTGTTCGGAAACTCTAACCTTTCCTACAAACTGTCTTATGTTTTATATAGCAGCTGTCAAGCTCCAAATTCTAACAATAGTACCTATTACTATTAGTACTAGTTTCAAAGGTCGATCAAAAGGAGTAAAAAATCATGACTAGGGGTGGCTCCGTGGTCCATGGTCACAAAAAAGCGCAAACCTGTTGCAACATTGTATTGTGAGTATTGCGAAACGTATTGAGGGAATGGGGGGGGGGGGGGAGAGATTCTAACTTAAACAAAGCAGGTGTAGTGTGTGCATGCTAAATCTGTGAGCTACATTTTAAAAAAAAATAGCCACAATAACATGACAACAATAGTTTGGCTTAAAACATTTCTACAAAACAGTACTATTACTGCAACCAATGCATCATAACTATTTATCAATTCGATTTCGAATCGAAAAAAACTGCAAAGCAATAGTGCTGAAAACAAGGGGGTGGGCACCAATTTTAAATTGAAGGTACCCGGAGCGTAATTGTCGCGTTTGGATAGTGCGGAGGAAGCAGCGCAGACAACAAATTTACAAAAGTCTCATTTCTATCTGTTTTAGAGTAGTGGTCCAAAATGTAACACAAACCCAGAATTCTTTGAGCTGGACAAGCCTTGTGTAGGAACAATTCAATGCAACCCAACTCAATATGGAATTAAAAAAAATACTGTGACCGACAAAATCAAAAGTTTACAGAATTGAATACGGTCTGTAATAAGGCCAACAAAACTATTATAAATGTCGTACAGTTTCCAAATGTATTTGCTGTGAGCATGACCTACAAAACTGGCGCTGGGAATCAAATATGCCCGAGAACAACCAGATTTAATATTGCAAATATACTATAAAGGAATATTATTAGCAATGCAGGTTTTTAGGTTACAATGTAAGACAATAAAGACCGTTTTATGCATACATGAATACCATTTCTAAATAATAAAATCTTATTTTTCTCAGTCATTACCCGTAAGAATTCAAAGGTTATCTTTTTGATAAGACCCATTTCTTCTTTTTGTTTTTCTAAAATGTATGCAGTTCCTTCGGGGGAAATAAAATGTTAACTTGTCGTATTTTTATAATTCTGATCCAATGCCATTAAGAAGATTGTTATCACTATTGAATCGCGCAAGGACATTTTGTTTTCTACTGCGCAGTTTGCAGACAACGGCATTTGACAACATTTTTACTGGAACATGTGAACTCTCAAAATTGTTTCTTCCAATGAGCTTTCTGCTGCCCTGTACAACCTCTAAGGCTTTATAGATATTTCATGTGGAGGCAGGGTACTGAAGATTAGCTGCGATAACGTTATCTCAATCACACAATCTCTTTTGATCAGCGTACAATCTTCGACCCAGTTCGTTTCAATATTTCACGTTATTCATATCCTATCCTATCCTGTAACTCGGAGGTCTTTGGAGCACCACACATGATCGTTTAACCAGCGTACTCCATCTTTCACTGTCCTCAGCAACCCTGATGGCTTCGCTCAGTGTCAAACCAGTCCATTCTCGAATGTTGTTCTTCCACCTCTTTTTCGGTCTCCCTCTTCTTCTACCTCCTTGCACTGCGCCTTGCAAGATGGTCTTTGCAAGGCCTAATGATCTGGTGACGTGGCCATACCATCGGAGTTTCCGTTTCTTCACCAGAGCAGGTCATCGTGTTGTCCAATGGCTTGTGTGATGATCTGTGGGACTTCGTCGATGGAGATGTGCTGGGATTAGGCATGCCCAGATGCCTTCTGTAGCACCTCATCTCCATGTTTTGTATTCTTCTTTGTAGATCTGCTGTGAGGGTCCATGTTTCGCAAGCGTATAGGAAGATGGAGATGACAATGAAGAGCAGCAATCTTACCTGGGAATGTAGACTGGTGGTCCTGTCTTCCCAAATGGGATTCAACCTTGCCAGGGCAGCAGTTGTTTGTGCGATCCTGAAGAGGATTTCCTGTCGGGACCCATTATCTGATAAAATGGCTGCTAAATATTTGAAGCTATGCACTGTGTTAACGGACTGGTCTTGGACTTTGATGTCCATGGTGATGCCATTGGTGCTGTTGGTCATCATTTTGGTCTTCTCTGCACTTATTTTCATTCGATAGGCTCTGGATGTGGTGTCAAGCCTCTGTACAAGCTGTTCAAGTTCTTGTTCCTCTCCAGCCAATCCATCAATATTATCCGCAAAACGAAGATTGGAGATTGCTCTACCCCCTATGCTGACTTTGCCTTCGTGATCTTCAAGGGCATCTGACATGATGCACTTTAGGAAGACGTTGAAGAGTGTTGGAGAGATTACGCATCCTTGACGCACACCGACTGTTGTTCTGAACCAGTTTCCGATGGCGCTGTTATGGAGCCTTGTCATATAGGCTTTTGATGACTTCAATAATTTTAGGGCTGATGTTCTACACTTTCATGGTTGCCCACAGAGCTGCATGCCAGACTCTGTCAAACTCTTTTTTTTTAAGTCTACGAACACATGATATAGATGTTGTTGGTGCTGTTATTTCTCGCAGATTATTCTGAGGTTGAAAATCTGTTCAGTGGTATTTCGTCCTGCCCTGAATCCTGCTTGTTCTTCAGCTATGATTTGTTCAGCTTGGTGTTTTAACCTGTTGAGTATTATTTTCAAGAGGACCTTGCTGGGATGTCTGATGAGGCTGATGGTGCGCTAATTTTCACACTCCTGAAGGTTACCTTTTTGGAAGAGTGATGACAAGGGACTGGGTCCATGGTGTAGTCCACTCCCCATTTTGCCAGGTCTTGTAACAGATATTAAATTGGTGAGGGCGTCAATCATCGCTTCTCCTCCTGCTTGCATGTTAAAGAACCCGCTCTTTTCTTTCAACGTAATTAGTACTAGGCTAAAGCACACGAACACTACTATAATGGTTGATTTATTTAGTGGTCCTTTGGAATTTTATAGATCGAAGCTTTACAGCATAAACCCGTCTTAAGTTCAATCCCTTGAATCGATCATTTACTTGAAGTTTGCGGATCTTTAGAAAGCGTTCGCCTCTCCTGGCTTCCTTCCCCTCAAATCACATTCAATAGGTATTGTTCTTAAATGTCTTACACCATAAACAAGCGAATTACTTCCCTTGGTTGTCAGAGCAAACAGTTTAAACTGGTGAGTGAATGCTTAGGCTGATACGCGAACGTATGAAATATCATATTTCAGGGTGTCAAGAAACTTGCATATAAATTAATGAAGTAAAAACAACAACAAAAAAATAACTTGCGAATGGTTGTACCCTTTGAAAATCCAGCTGGAGGTATGAATACCCTTTACATTTTGACTCAGGAGGTATGAATACCCTCACTTTTTTAGGATCTAAAACATGCATATATATCATTGTTATATAGCGCTTTTTGAGCACAAAATCTGCTCAAGGCGCTGGTTGATACAGGATCTAACCCAAGTCGCCAGGGGCGCCCACTTGATGCCCAGGGCGCACAGTCTGCCGCTCAGACGACTGAGCAAATTACTAGGCAACCAGGGATGGGGGAGAAGGGAAAACTATCCACTGAAACAATCACCACACTAATAGCAACAGTAAGATGGCCAGTGCTCACATACGATGTTTATTTCCGGGCCACCGGGAATCGAATCCGCAACCTTTGTAACACGAGCCCGTCGCTCTACCAACTGAGCTATCCGGCGTTTCGACAGGCAGGCGATTATCACGGTCATAGTTAAAAACTGAATCGTGTACATTACTCTGATTTTTATTTCTTTAAATCAAATTAATGGCGTTGTATAAAGCCATAATAAACTCACAACCGAAAGAATAACTTGAAGTGAGCTGTGTTATTGTTAAAAGAATGGAATGCTTTTAAAAAGATCTTTTTTTATATACCCTATCAAGTATTATTTCCATCTACTTTCATGCTTTCATAAATACCTCGCTAAAGATTAACACCGACCTTGCTGCAAATGTACGTCCAGCATTTAATGGTTTTCACGCTCAGTAAAAAAAAAAAACTAAATAAATACATAAATAAATAAAAAGCTGTAGCGCTCCATTGTCCGGTCGGTCGTTCGCTTGCCTTGGACCACTTCAGGTATGGATCTAGATGATAATTATAATTTCCAGGTTTACAAATAAAATAAATGTATAAACTTAATAAAATAAATGTATAAACTTATCCCTGTACATCTGTTAGAATGTATATCTGTCAGGATTTCTGGAGTCAGTTTTGCATGTTCCCATGCATAACGCTTTACAAGATAGAATATAGCCGAGTCGCCACGTTTGTTCTACAAAGCAAGTGAGGTAACTAACGAGCAAGGACTAGGCCTATTTAACGAATAGACGTGTTAAGGATAATGGAGGGTCGGTGTGACGACAAGATTACAGGACGGGAGGCAGGGAAGGAGGGAGGGTTCAATCAATTCGTATTGCATCTAGTGTCAACAATTCATCTGCTTAATAACTACTCTACTGGATGAACTCTGGGCTGCACTTAAGACCAGTGACCTCTTTCTACGATTACCGTACACAGCTTGCAGTAGTCCACAGGACGGGCCATATAGGCAAGACAATAATTGTGCACATCCTTCATCGACTTTTCACAGCTTATTCTATTGGGGCCAAGAGCTGAGATCAGAACTCAGAAACATGTTTGTTACATAGGAGGTGCAATAACACAGATTGAAAACATGCATCACTATCAACAAATGCAACAGTGGGTAGTTGAAAATAATAAGATTACTGTTATTTAAACAAATATTTCATCACAAATACATAAAAGTGAAATCCGTTGAGTTAATACTTGGGCCTGATGACAAAATATACATAATGTGTGAATCTGATTGGAGTCAATCTGAGTGCAGTGTAACTCCCCCAGCGCCAAGTTATTAGCGGAAGCGTTCATTAGACCATAATGTGGACTTTTGCTTTGGCTTTGCAGGGCTTTCAACTTCAAACGTGCGATCTTCCTAACGTGAAATGATCGTTAGCCTACACATAATGCAACGTTATACACTAGGACGAGATTAACTAATGGCCGGCTAATCACGCAAACGGTACATGCATGAATGCACACAGTCAAGACAGATTAACGAGATGAGCATACGCATGCATCTGCGGGTCCGTTGGTGGGAATGGTCTAATTTAACGGTAAATTGATCGTTTAGAGGATGTACAAACTGAACTACTCCAACTGTCTCTTCCGTTCTACGCCAGATGTCCAGCGTTGCGCATTCAAATTTTCCTCCATTGATCCATATATAGGAGTAGTGCGCCCAGCGTACCTCTAATGGTCCCAGCCCTAATTTAAAGCTACGTATAATCGCAGGCAAAGTATGCGTATTCAAGCATCGACCAAAGCTCGCCCGAACAAAAGAATTAAAATTGTTTTCAAATGTCCAAATTATAGAACTACTACTGTACATAATGCGTGGTAGGCATTCGTTTGGAAATGAAGCCTAATAATAATCTAATACACTATTACTCAATATTACGTACAGGATGAATCATATCAGACGCAGTCCAATAATGCGGTATAATAAACTACCTATAAGGCATGAACTCAATAATAAAGCAGTAATCGAAAAATGGATCAGCAACTGCATAGAGAAACTTCCTTACCAAGTCGCATGGCTATCGTAAAACTATTATGGCTAACGTTAAGGTTATTATTTATCAGCAAATGTGTTCCAGAAAAGAACCGCAAAAATCATCTGTTCCTCAAAGCCCCTACCTCTATCTTTAAATTAAATTTGCCACCCACGCCGTGGGAAAGACTAGACAGACGGCACGAAGGAAGACACCCTCCCACAGACACACACACATACACACTCTCTCTCTCTCTTTCTCTCTCTCTCTCTATCTCTCTCTCTATCACACACACTCACACACACCTACTCATACACACACACACACACACTAACTAACATAACGCCCTTACGAACTGTAACAAACCAGTGTATGATGTCGACTGTTAATTAATCTAATTGCTACTAATTAGCAATGTAATTATTGTGAATAAGAACTCACGCTTATTTTATGCTAAACAGGAGCGATTTGATAGTATACATTGCTGGTCAGTTGAATTCAATCATTACTGCTAATCTTGTCAAGGCGGAAACAACAGTATATCTATCAGTGTATCGGAATCAGTGTAGGGCTTTTGGAGGTGGCGATTATTTTCTCTGGGATGGAGAACCACAACTACTGATATGAGATTTTATAAATTATTTTGCTGTTTATTTTAATTTACTACTGATATGAGATTTTATAAATTATTTTGATTTACTACTGATTTTATTTTGATTTACTACTGATATGAGATTTTATAAATTATTTTGCTGTTTATTTTGATGTTTTCGCCAATCATGATGATCACGAATGGTAACCATATTGAATTTATAATCATTGTCATGTTAGAACTATAAGATGGACAGACTGAGATAATGGGAGATTGAGGAAAGCAAAAGACACTCAAGAATGTGTTTGTAGTTATGATTGAGAGTGCATAGATGAATAAGTAATTGTGATGAAAGCATACAGTTTTCCATATTTGTTTAATAGACTTGTACGGGGTAGTGAAAGGGTTGGTTGGGAGGTTGTAATTTGAATTATTATTTTGTGTACTCGAAATATTTACTGCTGCACAAATCATCTGCCTGAAGAATGAATGTACAAGAGAAAAATTGAAATAGTAGTTACTTTCTACTGTAGATCTTACATTATCCATGTAGTGTACAATGCGATACTTTGTTGTTTGCATTCTCGCCTTCTGCTGTTTGTCGTGAGAGATCTGCTGCAGGTTTGTAAGATAGAATCTGTCTTCTGATATTAGGCCTATATTCACTGTTTATACAGTGTTAAATTGTAAACTATTAAATGCAAACCTGACACCAACTCAAACAGCTGTACAGAGGTTGGTCAGCGATAGCCAGTAAACACAAACTAATACGTCGAAGGATCCAAATCCAGAGACTCTATTACATAAAGCTTGCGGCTGGACATACCTCAGAAGTAAAACAAATAAGAGCACGAAAAACCGCTTTAATAAATTATCATACCTTAGTTTTAAATCGTAATATTAAAACGCTAACTTTACTAATATCCAGTGATGTAACGTATGAGGCATTATCCTACTACCACTTAGGCTAATGTATAAGCAGAACGGGGTGCGGTGGTGTACTGGGTAGCTGTGGGGGAGGGAGGGAAGGAAGGAGAGAAGGAGTTATACACTTTTGTCAACTTGCCAATCCCATAGGAACGGCTCTATTCCTTCCTAACTACCAGGCGTCGTTATAAACTATAAGTAGAAACCAACACCAGCCAAAATTTTCAGTTCTTTAACGACATTAGCTGGATGCCAAATACAACGCTTATGTTGTACTTTGCAAAGCACTGCCCACATGGGGCCGGGTAGCTCAGTTGGTAAGAGCGTCTTGCTAGTAGCCGAAAGGTCGCTGGTTCGAATCCCGGATTGGTTAACGTGTGATCATATTATTTTCCCCTTTACCAACAACTGGCCCGCTGGTGTCAGTATAAATCGGTCCAGTAGTCACCTATATGCGAAAGTGTCGTGTGACTATAATCTACAAACAACAACTGCCCACATTAAAATGTATCAAATGCATCTTTGTAGACGTTACCCAAACTCCAAATAAAATCCTCATAATTTGCACCGGTTTGTTTTCTCCATTAAACTTCAACGAGCCAAAATATATACGTAAATAGCAAAGGCAGAGCAGTGAAGAGAAACGTCACGTCATGCGGAGCGGAGAAACCGCAAAACACACATTCAGCCAACGTTTTATTTTTATTTTTTTTTGGGGGGGATGGGGATAAGGGGGTGGGGAAGAGGGGTGCTGTTACTTGGGAAAGATACTTTAAAATCAGACAAAATAAATACTGTGTTGAGATTTAAAAAAAAATTACAACGAGCTAACTAAAATCCGGTACAGGGCAGTGTGAGATTCCAAATGTGTCGGGGCGAATGCGTTATCTCAGCTCCCCCATCCAAATATACTAGTTGTTTTGGTTTGTTTGTTTGTTTGTTTTTTGCTCCTAGCTGAAGACACAATCCATCTGTAAATGGCAGAATAGAAAAACATATGAAACAGAATTTTGCATAACCGATGTTGCATCTCACCACAGGATTTAAAAAGCAATCTAGCGCACACCGACCTGCATTTTCATTTCTATTTCCCACCTTCCCACCTCCTCGCATGAAATGCTCATACAGTCAATCCTTCCTTCTCTCTCTCACACACACATACATACATTTATATATACACACATATACACACACTCTCGCGCGCATGCTTGTGTGTGTGCGCGCGCATTTTTGTGCGCGCATCAGTTTCTGTGCCTGTGAGTTGCGAGCTCGGGCGTGTGAGTGCGTCCGTCTATACAATTTTTTCGTTTGTTTGTTAAAAATGACGCTCTTTGTTTAAAAAAAAAGGAAACGCATTCTCTCGCAAACCCCATCGTCTGAACTAAGATAATTAGCGAACAAGCTTCAGAAACCAGGTATTTTGATCCCTGAAAATAATGTTATCAATTAAGTCGGTCCTTCCGCCAGGAAGCAACCTCATCACGTCATCTATCAAAGACAGCCATAAAACATTTTGCAGATGATTGAGATTGATGGAGCACAAACAAACAGCACCCAAGATTGAAAGCATCACTTTAAATTGCATCATATTTTTAAAAATACAAAATCATAATTAAATGTTAACATTATTGTCGTTAAACGACCTTATCGCTCATAACTTTCAAATTCTCTAAATGTGTCATAACAAATTAAAGATACCAAAAAGCACTCTCAGATATTGAAAAAAAAAAGACGAAAAACAAATGATGACGCTTACAGAAAGCCATTAGCAAATTACCTAGATAAAATATAATAAGACATTGTTCTTATTGAATGTACATCATGACTAACATTAAAAAACACACACAAGTCACGAACCCTTTAAGGCATCAATATAAAATTCGATTAAACCACTAAGAGTTACTACGTAGATGTCACGATCTCTAAACTCCTTTAAAAAAACACGGAGCGAAGTAGAAAAGAACCACATCGATCAATATCGAACAAACAAACATAACATTTAAAAAAAAAACGAAAAAAAAAACTTTTCTTTGTCCTCAGCAACAAAGCTGTTTTTTTTCTATGTAGTTTTGTGTATTCCAGATACTTGTTTTTAAAGCCAAGAAAATTCTTTTTCCTTTCCTTAACGACAAATGTATTTGCGAAGTCTAGGCAGAGGATTACAACAGATGTTTCACACACACACACACACACACGCACGCACACACACATCCGTGTAGAAACGCCGTTGTGATGACTTTCATAAAACTCTACATACGTTACTTTGACATTTTTACAAATTTGTCTATTTTTTTGAAGCTAACCTTAACACTAAATCTAGCCCTAATCCCAACACTAACCCAAACCCTAACCCTTAACCTAACCCTAAGCCTAACACAGCCCTAACCCTAACGGAACACTGTTTTGACGTCAAAATAACGGGATCCGTCAAAAGAAAGTACGTAGATGTTCAAGTGTATGTCAGAATAAAGGCGTTTCTACCTAGCCACACACACACACACAAACACACACACACCAACACACCCACACACACCCACACACACATACACACACAAACTCACGCCAGAACATGCACTCATTCATTGTCGCGTTAGGACTAGTTTTAACTCTGCTTGTTGACTATTTAGCATTGTGTAGTCTTTGTAATAGTAGAGAGTCAGTCTATTACACAGCAGCAATTAAATTACAGCACACTGCGAGCCTGAGCCACACACACAGCGCAGTGACGTCAGCACTTAAGTTTTGAATCGGACCGTTGGAACCAATGGGAGAGCTTAGGCAAAGTGGTTGGAGCCAGTTTGACTGGGTCCAAACCACGCACAGTTTTGGTCAGTTGGGAGGAATACACCGAAGTGTGAACAGCTAGATAGCTAGAGAAATCTCTACACACTTAGACCAGGAAGCAGGACTTAGAAGCATAGAATTCTATCAAGTCACAACGGGCCTGAACTTGTCAAACAGGTAAATGAACACCCTTCTGTTTCATCGTGATATATTTATATTATTGTTGAAATTATGTTTGTGGAATTTGCTATGCATAAATGTGAATTATTAATCCGAATTTGCGTGACCATGTGGAAGAGCCGACCACGAGGCGAAACACGACCGGTTACGCCGCCATGTTGTATCCCGTACGGAACCACTGTTGTTTAACTTATATGTATGTTTGCAGACCAGTGGCTGTACCACGGAATGTTTATAATATTATTAATTCTGTATGTGTATAGTTAGCCACGTTTGATATTTATATATGTATAGGAATTTAGAGTGAGATTCCAGTGGAACCCGGAAGTAGCAGAATGTTCGTCGCTTATGTATAGAGATGTGGAGCTATCACTGAGGGCTACTTTGGCTTTCAGTGAGACGCTCTGCACAAACCGATTATTCAGGGTTGTGCAGAATTTCGTCTCTTATATTACAGACGAGCAGGCGAGCTATCCCGAGCTATCCTGTGCACCCCACTCCACAGAAACGACTAGTTGGTTGAGGAACCTCTACCGCACAAGACGGAACGCGCGACCCGGTAAAACACTCTGTCAGACCCCACAGCGTGGCAAGGGAACCCAACTACACAACGACAAAGGTGTACCAGAAGCTACCTCACAGAAGGACTTCGCACGCACCATCTAGCAGTTAAGTGAACACGCCAAGGTGCACTTAAACTGATCATAGCAGGACCACAGTAGTCCAACTCTCCAGAAACTGTAACACGGACCACAGTAGTCCAAATCTACATGAGATATACTAGCAAGTGCCCGATGAAGATAGAACAGCTGCATAGACTATCAGCGATCGAACTATTAGCAGTGACTGAGACTTTTTAAGTTAGATTAGTACTTAGAGAATCTTGTATAGAGTAGAAGAAATAAATGTGTGATTTTAACTGTTATCAATTGGCTGGACTACATATGATTCATAGCCGTGTGAAAGCTAGTGTGACAGTAATCTTTTACCATTTTTCTATCTATTTCTGTACCCCAACCTTAACACAGAACGAGCTAAACAAATAAATTTATTAAAGTAATTCATAGGGTGACTTACTAGCAGTTCCCACCGAATAAACGTGAGGGTCCATAATTCCATTGTGCAGAGCCCATAAACCCCACGTGACACTTTAATTGGCGAGCCTGCCAGGATCTGTGTATAATAGGAATTGGGTATAACCGGATCTAAGTACAATAAAATTAGATAACAGTAGGAGTAGTAGAATAACTTAGAATAGTGGTAACAAGGACTGATCAGTTGGGTGCACTATTCTTTAGTTAAAAACTTTTTTGCTTCAAATATTTTTGTGCCTGTATGTTGCATTGTTCTTTTGCAGGTTTTGCTTAAATAACTGTTGTATGCCATTTGACTCTTGTTTTATTCTATTATTGATTACGAATTTAATTGTCTTTGCATTGTTTTTTATTGAATTGCAATATTGCTAGTGTTTCGGTATTCCACGTGATTCAGAGGGTGTTCATAGACACGTTTGGCAATGTCGGACCCAGTGGCCTTGAGATTGCGTTTCAAGGAATTGGGAGAAGCTTTACACTTAGCAGGGGCAGACCTAATTGCGTATATCAATGCAGAGGTAGAGAAGCAGGAGGCTAAGGCAGAGAGAGCAGCAGAGAGAGAGGCTAAGAAACTCGAAGCAGCAGAGAGAGCAGCAGAGAGAGAACAGAAAAAAGCAGAATTAGAGGCAGAGAGAGAGGCCAAGAAATTAGAAGCAGAGCAAAAGAAATTAGCATTAGAGGCAGAACAGAAGAAACTAGAATTAGAAGTAGAACAGAAGAAGGCAGCATTAGCAGCAGAGAGAGAAGCAGAAGTTAGGAAATGGGAGTATGAAAGGGCAGAAAAAGAAAAAGAGAGGGAAGAAAAGGAAAAAGAAAGACAGCATGAGTTAGAGCTAAGAAGATTGGGATCAGGAGCTTCAAGTTCTTCCTCAACCCCTCCCCACTCAGATCAGCTAGAGGTAGCATCCAACCCTGTACAAGGAATGTCATTTCCACTGGGAACATTCAATGAGAGAGAGGAAGGTCTAGATCTCTATCTGACTAGGTTTGAGCGTCTAGCAACAGAGTACAAACTAGATCCCACTCATTGGTCTTTCAAGCTTAGTCAAGGGCTTAGAGGAAAGGCTTATGACATCTACAGTAAGCTACCGACTGACAGAGTGACTGACTATCACAAAGTAAAAGAGGCACTCCTAACGGGATTCGAACTAACAGGAGAATGCTACCGGCAAAAATTCCGCACCAACCGGAGAGTGAAAGGAGAGAGCTATGCGCAGTTCGCGGATCGGTTGTCCACAACGCTGGATAAGTGGATTAGCCAGTCAGCCACGGCTAAGACGTATGATGGACTGACAGAACTGTTAGTATGGGAACAGCTACGGGAAACCATGACCCCCGAGCTGAGAACATTCTCAGTAGAGCAGGGCGCGGAAAGACTGGAAGATCTGGTCAAGGTCGCAGATAGGTACGTGGCCGCCCACGGAGAAGCCAAGAGCTTCAGGCGAGACCTAAAGCCTAACGGGAAAGAGGCACAGAAACGAAGCCCTAACCGGGAAGAGCGCACCGCGAATAAGCCGAATAACCCCAGACCTGGGCAAAATAAAGGACCCAACACGGAATTCGGGAAAAGAGGTCCCGCAGAACAGAGACGGTATTGTTCGTTCTGCAACAGAAACAATCACTCCACCGCAGAATGTTTCAAGTTGGCCGCACAACGTAGGGAAGAGCGCGAAAGCCGGCCAGCGCACAGAGTTCTAACTCAAAGCAGCGGTAACAAGCCACACACGATCGGAGATCACCCATCGGTGACAGACACGGTCAAGGTCAACGGAAAAGAAGCGAACTGTCTGTATGACACAGGTCTATCATACGACGCGATAGTTAGCGAATCTCTTGTATCGCGCGCGGACTTGACAGACAAGACAGTCGACTTACAAGGAGCAGACTTGACGAAACCGACGACTACTTGCCCAATAGCATGGATAGAAGTAGAGAGTAGGTACGTCACAGGACGAATCCAAGCAGCTGTTTTACAGAAACCCCTGTATGATCTAGTGCTAGGTTGTAGGTATGTGTTCTTAGGCACGCCCCCTAAAACTGTAGAGATAGCTGCAGTGCAAACCAGGGCCCAAGCTAAAACCCAACCACCCCAGCCCGAGTTCGCTCCGAATCCAGGACTCGAAGAGATCAAAACAGCACAGAAAGAAGACACCTCGATAGCGAAGTGCTTCCAGAAGCTACCCAAGGCGCACACACCCCCGCACAAGGGAGACTTCTACATGGAAGAGGGAGTTCTACATCGACAAGGAGATGGAGATCACACCCAACTAGTACTACCAGCCACCCTTCGAGCCCAAGTACTAGAATTAGGCCACAGCATGCCACTCAGCGGACACATGGGAATTGGAGCCACAGTGCAGAGAATCAGCGCACACTACTATTGGCCAGGAATCACGGAGGATGTCAAGCGCTACGTGAAATCTTGCCACCAATGTCAACGATATTCCCCGCGACATCACACCGTACCAGTTACCTTAGGACCATCGGTAGTAGTCGGCGTGCCATTCCAGCAAGTCTCAGTAGACATAGTAGGACCACTGCCCATGACCAAGAAGCGGAACAGATTTCTACTCACACTCGTCGACGCATGTACGATGTGGTGCGAAGCAGTCCCGTTGCCAGCGATCGACACCAAGAAGATTGCAGATGCACTCATCGCCATCTTTACCAGAGTCGGATTCCCGGACAGCATTAGAACGGACAACGGATCTCAGTTCACCGGCCGCCTGATGCAAGACGTGTTCGAGTTGATACAAGTTCATCACATTCGCACACCACCATACCACCCAGCCAGCAACGGACAAGTAGAAAGACTGAATGGAACCCTTCTCACCATACTCAGGAAAGTCGCCGACGACAATCCAGAAGCGTGGGACACCTACGTGAATGCGGCACTGTTCGCATATAGAGAAACGCCCCATGCAGCCACAGGCTACACCCCGTCAACATTGCTATTCGGCAGACCTCTAGCAGGACCGCTAGAAGCCCTACGCAGAAGTTGGACGGAGGCCAAGATAGACGACACACCAAGAGGTGCCACCAAGTACGTCGCAGACCTGCAGGAAACCCTCAAAGCAACGTGGAAGAAAGCTGGTGAAGCACTGAAGAAGGCAAGAGCCCGTCAGGCGAAGTACTACAACCGCCACGCGAAGGACCGAGAACTGCAAGTCGGCGATCAAGTGCTACTCTTACTTCCAAGTGGAACCAACAAGCTGGACATCGCTTGGAGAGGACCGTACCGGGTGACTGCCAAGAAATCCAAGACAGTCTACCAAGTAGAGGTGAACGGGAGAGCCCGAGACCACCACATCAATCGCCTCAAGAAATACACGGACCGACCAGCGACCCCCGGCACACACACATGGATGGCCATCGCCATCGCGGAAGAAGCTCATCCACAACTACAACAGCTTCGCCGTACCACTGATAAATGGAACCCGGAAAATCGCCCCGGACAAAGTCGTATGGACAGCGGAATGCGAGACAGCCTTCCAAACACTCAAGGACAGAATGACATCGGCGCCAGTACTCCATCTACCCGATTTGACTCAGCCATTCGTTCTTCGCACCGACGCAAGCGACTTAGGCCTCGGAGCAGTACTGCTACAGCGCGACCCCAAGAATGCGGAGACGCTATTCCCTGTCGCCTACGCCAGCAGAAAATTGAGACCCGCCGAGACCCACTACGCCACGTCGGAGAAGGAATGCCTTGGACTAGTCTGGGCCATACAGAAATTCCAACTCTACCTGTATGGGACCCACTTCACAGTTCAGGTGGACCACCAACCACTATCGTTCCTGGCAGCCTCCAAGTCTTTGAACTCTCGCCTGATGAGATGGGCACTCACCCTTCAGGCATACTCATTCCAAATCGAGTACATCCCCGGCAAGGAAAACCACGGAGCCGACTACCTCAGTCGCCATCTCGTGGAGGACACAGCAGCTGTCGCCCACCCAACACAACTAAGGGCCACAGCACCAGAATGCGTCCCCGCCCAGTAATACCCTGTCACTAGAGTCCATAGCTACCTGGCACAGCATTGCAGCTCAGGTAGAGCAACTTACTTAGCTTGTAAATAGGACCCTAGGATAGTGCAGCGTTAAACTAGGCTCTGTAGTAGAAAAAGGTCGAATCCAGTAGTCATCGCCTTTTTTCAGTTGAGGGAGCCTGTCGCGTTAGGACTAGTTTTAACTCTGCTTGTTGACTATTTAGCATTGTGTAGTCTTTGTAATAGTAGAGAGTCAGTCTATTACACAGCAGCAATTAAATTACAGCACACTGCGAGCCTGAGCCACACACACAGCGCAGTGACGTCAGCACTTAAGTTTTGAATCGGACCGTTGGAACCAATGGGAGAGCTTAGGCAAAGTGGTTGGAGCCAGTTTGACTGGGTCCAAACCACGCACAGTTTTGGTCAGTTGGGAGGAATACACCGAAGTGTGAACAGCTAGATAGCTAGAGAAATCTCTACACACTTAGACCAGGAAGCAGGACTTAGAAGCATAGAATTCTATCAAGTCACAACGGGCCTGAACTTGTCAAACAGGTAAATGAACACCCTTCTGTTTCATCGTGATATATTTATATTATTGTTGAAATTATGTTTGTGGAATTTGCTATGCATAAATGTGAATTATTAATCCGAATTTGCGTGACCATGTGGAAGAGCCGACCACGAGGCGAAACACGACCGGTTACGCCGCCATGTTGTATCCCGTACGGAACCACTGTTGTTTAACTTATATGTATGTTTGCAGACCAGTGGCTGTACCACGGAATGTTTATAATATTATTAATTCTGTATGTGTATAGTTAGCCACGTTTGATATTTATATATGTATAGGAATTTAGAGTGAGATTCCAGTGGAACCCGGAAGTAGCAGAATGTTCGTCGCTTATGTATAGAGATGTGGAGCTATCACTGAGGGCTACTTTGGCTTTCAGTGAGACGCTCTGCACAAACCGATTATTCAGGGTTGTGCAGAATTTCGTCTCTTATATTACAGACGAGCAGGCGAGCTATCCCGAGCTATCCTGTGCACCCCACTCCACAGAAACGACTAGTTGGTTGAGGAACCTCTACCGCACAAGACGGAACGCGCGACCCGGTAAAACACTCTGTCAGACCCCACAGCGTGGCAAGGGAACCCAACTACACAACGACAAAGGTGTACCAGAAGCTACCTCACAGAAGGACTTCGCACGCACCATCTAGCAGTTAAGTGAACACGCCAAGGTGCACTTAAACTGATCATAGCAGGACCACAGTAGTCCAACTCTCCAGAAACTGTAACACGGACCACAGTAGTCCAAATCTACATGAGATATACTAGCAAGTGCCCGATGAAGATAGAACAGCTGCATAGACTATCAGCGATCGAACTATTAGCAGTGACTGAGACTTTTTAAGTTAGATTAGTACTTAGAGAATCTTGTATAGAGTAGAAGAAATAAATGTGTGATTTTAACTGTTATCAAGTGGCTGGACTACATATGATTCATAGCCGTGTGAAAGCTAGTGTGACAGTAATCTTTTACCATTTTTCTATCTATTTCTGTACCCCAACCTTAACACAGAACGAGCTAAACAAATAAATTTATTAAAGTAATTCATAGGGTGACTTACTAGCAGTTCCCACCGAATAAACGTGAGGGTCCATAATTCCATTGTGCAGAGCCCATAAACCCCACGTGACATTCATACACGCACGAAACGCACACCACACTCACACAAGTATGACGACATTGGAAAGTTTATCACATTTTCTAAAAATAAAACAAATAAATGCAAAACACGCGATTTCGTTTATTTTCTTACAGCTGCCAAAACAAAACAAAGGAAACGAAACCAATTCAACGTAATCCAAACCAACCAACCAATTATATAACGCAAACTATTCGACAGTCAAATAAAACAAACACAAATCGATATTTCACAAAAAGGCAAGCCATTTAAATGCATTTTAGACACCGAAGAACGTGCTTACCCCGCTCTACCCACTTCCCTCCCTCTTTCAATGAAAAAAATCAAAATCGATGTAGCCATTTTTGAGATGAAGAGCAAAAAGTGTTTAGCAAAGAATTTACTTCAGTGGCCTTGACCTTTGCGATAGAGCAAATATGATGGCACGGGAGGCCGACTATTACCCCAGGTAATGTTCCCATGAAGTTTGTTCAAAATCCGTTAAGAGGTTCTAGAAATATAGCTTGCAACGGGCGGACCGACCTACATACATTTGGCTCTCTAAATACAAAGAAAGAAGAAAATAGAACATTGAAACACTGGTCTGCTAAGCGATGCATTCTTGATCTTGCCGTAAGATAATGACGAGATTACATTACATTACATGATTATTGCTTTAGGTCCAGCGGACTCTTCCGAGCCAAATTAGGACCGGACAACCCCCAATCCGCATAAAAGATCTGCCGAAACAACCCTAGTGGTAAAACTGAAGGCTCTCCACCAGCCAGTCACTTTACAATAAAGACATCCCACGCAGGGGACGCTGAGGCTATACTCTAATTTATCGAACCCCGTTTACAAAAACAAAATAAAATACAAACATCATTATAAATTATCAACAAAACACATACATATAAAATGCCTACATTGCTAAATAATAACATCACAGGAAGCCCTAGTGACCACCTGGCAGAAAGCGTCTAATATTCCCAAGCTGATCCAACAGACCTCACACACAAACAAGGAGTCTTGTCCCGGAAGTTTTCAAGAAAAAAGGTAGGTGACTGGTCTAGCGAAGAAGAAGATAGTATAGCAGATTAATAAAAAAGAGCAGGAATAAGAAAGAACAAAGGAGAAAGACAGCGGCAGTGGGAATTTAAAGCATTAAATTTCCAGGAAGTGGGGATACTATTTATACTGAAACCCCCGGCTGCCCAACGGGGGGTAATGACGAGATAGCCAAGACAATATTCCAACGACTTACAACACGCCGAAGTATGGAAAATATTTTAAACCACGAAACCGATGTGTACATCGATCAACACACAAATATTTGTCTATAGTGTACACTGTCACAGCTCCAGTTAGAATATTTTAAACTATGATTATAAACACATAGATATTCTCAGTCTACGCCAACATGTTATCCATGAATACATTTTGACCATCAGTGAGAATAATTTAGCCCCGAAACAGCGTTGTTGCGCCAGTCATCCCAAAACATCTTTAAAAAGACAGTCTTAACCATCATAGGCAATGCCATCATAATTTTTAAAAAGTTCATCGCCATTGGTGAGAAAAATCTAAACCAGGAAACAACGTGTATGCGCCAACACTCGCAACACAACTTCAATGAACTCTTATAATAAGAAACTGCGAACTGTCATACACTATTTACAGAGTCAGTCCTAAATGTGACATTGCAAGATCTCACATTTAGATTCAATAAGCAGCGCAGTGCTTAATCATAATAAGTGCGAACCACTTCAGATACTTTGTTCTGATCCAAAATAGAGGTCTCACCAAAGCCTGCGCACCTTAAATCAAATTTAAATGAAAAGGTAGATTGCATTGGCTTATCACCAACAAGTTTGAACGTTTTGAGCTTTAGACAGTAAACTGTTTTTGATGTTGTGAAAAGGTAAAAATAAAATGTATTCCTTAATAAAATGTAACCACTTACCTAGACCCTTCACACGTGGTCTTGTAGTAATCTATACAAGAACAACAGTAAATAAAATCCAAAACTCTCTTCAACAATATACTGAACTGCACGAAAAGCTACTTATTCCCGAATAGATCACTCACACCTAATGGTAATACACAGAACCACATTACACAAGTCTTAATCAAAATCCAAAACTCGTATCCACAATAATATACCTTCACACACCCATTTTTTTTTTTGTTTTTAATCCTTGAGCGTACAGCACACAATCCCAAGTCCTATTGCATGTCTTGTAGTGGTATGTCTTCGCATTAGTATGCGTACCAAAACCGACTTCTCAGTCACAACTAAAACAAGAAGGTTAACGGACACACACATGTATGTAACAGCGGACGTTCGCGCGACAATATAGCGACTATTGTTCATAACAGCGCTTGACGCCGACGTCGCTAGCTTTGATTCAAGCCAGCCCAGTCAGCTAGTAAGGCCGAGAGCCTGCGACTTCTCTCCACCACTTCCCTCCCTTATAGAAGTAGTGTGCTAGTTTACAGCTAAGCTCTCCAAGTCTTGGCACAACCAGAGTAGCAGGGACTGCGTACGCAACTGATTGAGCTGTAGATACTCAGTTGAGTCTTAGCTTACTTTAGTATCCAAATTAATTTGTTTACTCTCATGCTCACAAACAGTTTATTTTCTGTTGTTTAACATCCAGACCACTCTCACACCCAGCGTACCGTGGGTATTTGTTTAAATGTAACAACTAGTCTAACAAGGAGTACAGTTGTAGTACTTCTAAATGTATACTCTGATCTTTTGGCCGTTAGATTTCAAAAGACCGTTCAAATTCTTCACTGCTATTTATGCATTTGGAGAAATAAAATATAATACCTTGTATATACCTCTCACTGCAACTTTATATACCTCTCTCATTATAGTAGTGCCAAATATTTAATGTTGGTATGGCAATCACAGGGTGAAGAAAACCACATTACTTCACATTCTTCGCCTTCGCATTGTTTCAATACGCTGAACGTAACAGTTCGTAAGATCTCTTTTATTACAACAAATTTTTTAGCATTTCTGTTTTTGCATTTATGCAACAACTAGAATACAAAGACCAATTAAACAGCACTAATGCGTCAATGAGAATCAACAACAGACGGTGATACATGTGTCCCTTAAGCTTCTCGCATTGTTCTCCGATTTCAGCAGATGGCCAACACGCACACACATAAACATTCACACAGCGTCCACATGGCATAAACCTGCGACATTGCACTGTTTTGTTAAGCTTGATGTTGTGTCATTCCTAACACGGTGGCACAACCATCCCCATGCATGCTATGTCCAAACCACATACGCATGCCTCTTTCATTCACACAAACACACATAATGATTGCACACGTATGGACAAATGCCCACACTTTAAAAAAAATCTACATACGTGTTGCTGAGAACAACAAACTAACGTCACTTAACCATTTTCCTTCATGTACTTTGAAAAACGGCTTCTCT
Organism: Oncomelania hupensis; assembly: GCA_036898135.1. Classification (NCBI taxonomy): domain Eukaryota; kingdom Metazoa; phylum Mollusca; class Gastropoda; order Littorinimorpha; family Pomatiopsidae; genus Oncomelania; species Oncomelania hupensis. Next base: position 60,793,142 of record CM072512.1, on the reverse strand, counting down.
CTCCCTCGAGAGGCAAATAATGTTAAAAGCATCGTCTGTTAAGCAAACCATCGGATGCAAAAATGAATAATTACTCCATGTACTCGTTTTGGGCCGGGGAAATCTTATAAATTATTGTCTTTCTATGGGACATTCAGCCATCCAGCAGTTCATATGTGCGGCATTTCTGGATTTTCAGACTTACCTGGAAATCGTTCGAAATTGTCGGGTAGACCTACTAGAAACAAACCATTAATTTTTTAAAGTATATAAAGCATATATATATATATATATATATATATATATATATATATATATATATATATATATATATATATATATATATATATATATATATATATATATATATATATATATATCCTTATAAACTATGGTTTCTGGGCACCTTAAAAGTCACCAACCGGTCATTTGGGTACCCGACTTTGGATCTGGGGACCCAGCTGGGTCCCCGGATCCAAGGCGGCTCCCAGAAAACGATCTTAGGGTAAGCGCAGTGCCTCGACGATTAGGGTAAGGCAGTGCCTCGACGATTAGGGTAAGGCAGTGCGCTCGAAACGGGTTAGGGTTAGGGTTAGCGGTCCGTCTACAAGTGATAATTTACATGTAATTATAGTGGGGGCCAGCTTCCCGTGCAATCGTATGTCCTCAAACTCAAGTTCACAGTCGATGAGACCAAATCCTTGTTAAACAAGGTTTGCGATACATTCTAAAAACGGACTCTCTCTCTCTCCGTGTGTGTGTGTGTGTGTGTGTGTGTGTCACGACTGGCTAGTTTTAACTCTGCTTGTTGACTATTTAGCCATGTGTAGTCTTTGTAACAGTAGAGAAGTTAGACTATTACACAGCAGCAATTAAATTACACAGCAGACCACACACAGCGAGCGAGCCACCCACATCGCAGTGAGTCAGCACTTGAGTTTTGAATCGGACCGTTTTAACCAATCAGAGCAGGCTCAGTGGGTAGAGCAGTTTGACTGTGTCAGATCTTAGCACAGTTTGAATCAGTCGTGTGTGAGAAGAGGTAGAGTCAACATCTCCACAGAGAGAGAACTATCTACACTCATAGACCAGGAAGCAGGGCTTTGAAATCTTAGAATTCTATCAAGCCATCACGGGCCTGAACTTGTCAAACAGACGAGCAGGCGAGCTATCCCGAGCTATTCCGAGCTATCCCGAGCTATCCCGAGCTATCCTGTGTGTCCCACTCCACAGAAACGACTAGTTGATCGAGGAGACTCTACCGCACAAGACGGAAAGAGCGACCCGAAGAAACACCCTGTCAGACCCCACAGCGTGGCAAGGGAACCCAACTACACAACTACAAAGGTGTACCAGAAGCTACCTCACAGAAGGACTTCGACCGCACCAACCATCAGAAAGTTAAGTGTAATCGACAAAGGTGCACTTAAACTGATCATAACAGGACCACAGTAGTCCAACTCGTCAGAAACTGTAAAACGGACCACAGTAGTCCAAATCTACATGAAATATTATAGCAAGTGCCCGAGGAAGAAAAAACAGCTGCCTAGACTATCAGCGATCGAACTATTAGCAGTGACTGAGACATTTTAAGTTAGATTAGTACTTAGAGAACCTTGTATAGAGCAGAAGAAATAAATGTGTGATTTTAACTGTTATCAAGTGGCTGGACTACATATGATTCATAGCCGTGTGAAAGCTAGTGTGACAGTATTCTTTTACCATTTTTTCTATCTATCTCTGTACCCCAACCTTAACACAGAACGAGCTAAACAAATAAATTTATTAAAGTAATTCATAGGGTGACTTACTAGCAGTTCCCACCGAATAAACGTGAGGGTCCATAATTCCATTGTGCAGAGCCCATAAACCCCACGTGACACTTTAATGAGCCTAGCCAGGATCTGTGAATAATAGGAATTGGGTATAACCGGACCTAAGTACAATAAAATTAGATAACAGTAGTAGTAGTAGAATAACTTAGAATAGTGTAAGGGTATAACACTGATCAGTTGGGTGCACTATTCTTTAGTTAAAAACTTGTTTGCTTCAATTATTTTTGTGCCTGTATGTTGCATTGTTCTTTAGCAGGTTTTGCTTAAATAACTGTTGTATGCCATTTGACTCTTGGTTTATTCTATTATTGATTACGAATTTGATTGTCTTTGCATTGTTTTTATTGACTTGCAATATTGCTAGTGTTTTGGTATTCCACGTGATTCAGAGGTTGTTCATAGACACGTTTGGCAATGTCGGACCCAGTGGCCTTGAGATTGCGCTTCAAGGAATTAGGGGAAGCTTTACACTTAGCAGGGGGAGACCTAATTGCGTATATCAATGCAGAGGTAGAGAAACAGGAGGCTAAGGCAGAGAGAGCAGCAGAGAGAGAGAGGCGAAGAAACTCGAAGCGGCAGAGAGAGCTGCAGAGAGAGAACAGAAAAAAGCAGAATTAGAAGCAGAGCAGAAGAAGCTAGCATTAGAAGCAGAGCAAAAGAAAGCAGAATTAGAAGCAGAGCAGAAGAAGCTAGCATTAGAAGCAGAGCAAAAGAAAGCAGAGTTAGAAGCAGCAAGAGAACAGAAGAAATTAGAATTAGAAGCAGAACAGAAGAAGGTAGCAGCAGAGAGAGATGCAGAAGTTAGGAGATGGGAGTATGAGCGGGCAGAAAAAGAAAAAGAAAGGGCAGAAAAAGAAAAAGACAGACAGCATGAGTTAGAGCTGAGGAGATTAGGATCAGGAGCTTCAAGTTCTTCCTCAACCCCTCCCCACTCAGATCAGCTAGAGGTAGCATCCAACCCTGTACAAGGAATGTCATTCCCACTGGGAACATTCAATGAGAGAGAAGAAGGTCTAGATCTCTATCTGACTAGGTTTGAGTGTCTAGCAACAGAGTACAAACTAGATCCCACTCATTGGTCTTTTAAGCTTAGTCAAGGGCTTAGAGGAAAGGCTTATGACATCTACAGTAAGCTACCGACTGACAGAGTGACTGACTATCACAAGGTAAAAGAGGCACTCCTAACGGGATTCGAACTAACAGGAGAATGCTACCGGCAAAAGTTCCGCACCAATCGGAGAGTGAAAGGAGAGAGCTATGCGCAGTTCGCGGATCGGTTGTCCACAATGCTGGATAAGTGGATTAGACAGTCAGCCACGGATAAGACGTATGATGGACTGACAGAACTGTTAGTATGGGAACAGCTACGGGAAACCATGACCCCCGAGCTGAGAACATTCTCAGTAGAGCAGGGCGCGGAAAGACTAGAAGATCTGGTCAAGGTCGCAGATAGGTACGTGGCCGCACACGGAGAAGCCAAGAGCTTCAGGCGAGACCTAAAGCCTAACGGGAAAGAGGCACAGAAACGAAGCCCTAACCGGGAAGAGCGCACCGCGAATAAGCCGAATAATCCCAGACCTGGGCAAAATAAAGGACCCAACACGGAATTCGGGAAAAGAGGTCCCGCAGAACAGAGACGGTATTGTTCGTTCTGCAACAGAAACAATCACTCCACCGCAGAATGTTTCAAGTTGGCCGCACAACGTAGGGAGGAGCGCGAAAGCCGGCCAGCGCACAGAGTTCTAACTCAAAGCAGCGGTAACAAGCCACACACAATCGGAGATCACCCCTCGGTGACAGACACGGTCAAGGTCAACGGAAAAGAAGCGAACTGTCTGTATGACACAGGTCTATCATACGACGCGATAGTTAGCGAATCTCTTGTATCGCGCGCGGACTTGACGGACAAGACAGTCGACTTACAAGGAGCAGACTTGACGAAACCGACGACTACTTGCCCAATAGCTTGGATCGAAGTAGAGAGTAGGTACGTCACAGGACGAATCCAAGCAGCTGTTTTACAGAAACCCCTGTATGATCTAGTGCTAGGTTGTAGGTATGTGTTCTTAGGCACGCCCCCTAAAACTGTAGAGATAGCTGCAGTGCAAACCAGGGCCCAAGCTAAAACCCAACCACCCCAGCCCGAGTTCGCTCCGAATCCAGGACTCGAAGAGATCAAAACAGCACAGAAAGAAGACACCTCGATAGCGAAGTGCTTCCAGAAGCTACCCAAGGCGCACACACCCCCGCACAAGGGAGACTTCTACATGGAAGAGGGAGTTCTACATCGACAAGGAGATGGAGATCACACCCAACTAGTACTACCAGCCACCCTTCGAGCCCAAGTACTAGAACTAGGCCACAGCATGCCACTCAGCGGACACATGGGAATTGGAGCCACAGTGCAGAGAATCAGCGCACACTACTATTGGCCAGGAATCACGGAGGATGTCAAGCGCTACGTGAAATCTTGCCACCAATGTCAACGATATTCCCCGCGACATCACACCGTACCCGTTACCTTAGGACCATCGGTAGTAGTCGGCGTGCCATGCCATTCCAGCAAGTCTCAGTAGACATAGTAGGACCACTGCCCATGACCAAGAAGAGGAACAGATTTCTACTCACACTCGTCGACGCATGTACGATGTGGTGCGAAGCAGTCCCGTTGCCAGCGATCGACACCAAGAAGATTGCAGATGCACTCATCGCCATCTTTACCAGAGTCGGATTCCCGGACAGCATTAGAACGGACAACGGCGGATCTCAGTTCACCGGCCGCCTGATGCAAGACGTGTTCGAGTTGATACAAGTTCATCACATTCGCACACCACCATATCACCCCGCCAGCAACGGACAAGTAGAAAGACTGAATGGAACCCTTCTCACCATACTCAGGAAAGTCGCCGACGACAATCCAGAAGCGTGGGACACCTACGTGAATGCGGCACTGTTCGCATACAGAGAAACGCCCCATGCAGCCACAGGCTACACCCCGTCAACCTTGCTCTTCGGCAGACCTCTAGCAGGACCGCTAGAAGCCCTACGCAGAAGTTGGACGGAAGCCAAGATAGACGACACACCAAGAGGTGCCACCAAGTACGTCGCAGACCTGCAGGAAACCCTCAAAGCAACGTGGAAGAAAGCTGGTGAAGCACTGAAAAAGGCAAGAGCCCGTCAGGCGAAGTACTACAACCGCCACGCGAAGGACCGAGAACTGCAAGTCGGCGATCAAGTGCTACTCTTACTTCCAAGTGGAACCAACAAGCTGGACATCGCTTGGAGAGGACCGTACCGGGTGACTGCAAATAAATCCAAGACAGTCTACCAAGTAGAGGTGAACGGGAGAGCCCGATACCACCACATCAATCTCCTCAAGAAGTATACGGACCGACCAGCGACCCCCAGCACTCACAACTTGCTAGCCATCGCCATTGCGGAAGAAGGAGAAAGCATGGAGACCAATGCAGTAGAGTATCCCCTGCACTCCAAAGAAACCTACAAAGACGTGATACTGAACGGAGACCTAGCCGCTAAACAGCAACAGCAAGTACTACAGGTCATTCGACAACATCAGACTGTGCTCACAGACCGACCAGGGAGGACAGACCTCGTCGAAGTAACCTTAACGGTGACCGACCCAACACCCGTCCGCCAGAAGCTCTACCCGATGCCACTGTCTCAGCAGCGAGCCATCAAGGAAGAGATAGCCACCTTACTGGCAGCCGGAATCATCTCAGAGTCTACTTCACCCTACAGCGCAGGCACGGTATTGTTGCGAAAACCCAACGGAGAGCATCGACTGTGCATCGACTTCAGACTGCTGAATGCCGTAACGCAGTTCCAGCCAGAGCCACTCCCGGACCAGACAGACCTATTTGCCAAGCTACAGCGAGCGAAGTACTTCTCACGCATCGACCTCAGCAAAGGATACTACCAGATACCAGTACAACCACAAGTCCGAAAGTACCTAGCGTTTAGCACTATGGAAGGACACTTCGAGTTCAATGTACTTCCATTCGGACTCCACAACGCACCCAGCATCTTCAGCGCCATGATGCGAAAACTCCTGGCACCCCTGAGCAGCGAGCACCTACATTCGTTTATGGACGACATCCTCATCGCAACACCTACGTGGGAGGAACATGTCACGCTCCTACAGCAACTACTCGCCCGCCTCAGAGACACGGGATTGACGGCAAGACCCACCAAATGTCAGATTGGATTCACAGAGCTAGAATTTCTGGGACACACCATCATCAAGGAAGCCTGCGACCGGTAAAGAAGACAGTGAAACGCCTACTCGACGCTCCTAGGCCCAAGACCAAGAAGGAAGTGCAGTCGTTTCTAGGACTCTGCGGCTTCTACCAGAAGTTCATCCCCAACTACAACAGCATCGCCGTACCACTGACAAATGGAACCCGGAAAATCGCCCCGGACAAAGTCGTATGGACAGCGGAATGCGAGACAGCATTCCAAACACTCAAGGACAGAATGACATCGGCGCCAGTACTCCACCTACCCGATTTGACTCAGCCATTCGTTCTTCGCACCGACGCAAGCGACTTAGGCCTCGGAGCAGTACTGCTACAGCGCGACCCCAAGAATGCAGAGACGCTATTCCCTGTCGCCTACGCCAGCAGAAAATTGAGACCCGCCGAGACCCACTACGCCACGTCGGAGAAAGAATGCCTTGGACTAGTCTGGGCCATACAGAAATTCCAACTCTACCTGTATGGGACCCACTTCACAGTTCAGGTGGACCACCAACCACTATCGTTCCTGGCAGCCTCCAAGTCTTTGAACTCTCGCCTGATGAGATGGGCACTCACCCTTCAGGCGTACTCATTCCAAATCGAGTACATCCCCGGCAAAGAGAACCACGGAGCCGACTACCTCAGTCGCCATCTCGTGGAGGACACAGCAGCTGTCGCCCACCCAACACAACTAAGGGCCACAGCACCAGAATTCGTCCCCGCCCAATAAAACCCTGTCACTAGTGTCCATAGCTACCTGGCACAGCATTGCAGCTCAGGTAGAGCAACTTAATTAGTTTGTAAATAGGACCCTAGGATAGTGCAGCGTTAAACTAGGCTCTGTAGTAGAAAAAGGTCGAATCCAGTAGTCATCGCCTTTTTTCAGTTGAGGGAGCCTGTCACGACTGGCTAGTTTTAACTCTGCTTGTTGACTATTTAGCCATGTGTAGTCTTTGTAACAGTAGAGAAGTTAGACTATTACACAGCAGCAATTAAATTACACAGCAGACCACACACAGCGAGCGAGCCACCCACATCGCAGTGAGTCAGCACTTGAGTTTTGAATCGGACCGTTTTAACCAATCAGAGCAGGCTCAGTGGGTAGAGCAGTTTGACTGTGTCAGATCTTAGCACAGTTTGAATCAGTCGTGTGTGAGAAGAGGTAGAGTCAACATCTCCACAGAGAGAGAACTATCTACACTCATAGACCAGGAAGCAGGGCTTTGAAATCTTAGAATTCTATCAAGCCATCACGGGCCTGAACTTGTCAAACAGACGAGCAGGCGAGCTATCCCGAGCTATTCCGAGCTATCCCGAGCTATCCCGAGCTATCCTGTGTGTCCCACTCCACAGAAACGACTAGTTGGTCGAGGAGACTCTACCGCACAAGACGGAAAGAGCGACCCGAAGAAACACCCTGTCAGACCCCACAGCGTGGCAAGGGAACCCAACTACACAACTACAAAGGTGTACCAGAAGCTACCTCACAGAAGGACTTCGACCGCACCATCAGAAAGTTAAGTGTAATCGACAAAGGTGCACTTAAACTGATCATAACAGGACCACAGTAGTCCAACTCGTCAGAAACTGTAAAACGGACCACAGTAGTCCAAATCTACATGAAATATTATAGCAAGTGCCCGAGGAAGAAAAACAGCTGCCTAGACTATCAGCGATCGAACTATTA